>VJMY01001065.1:0-20693 GCA_009869795.1 Neelides sp. FZ-2019 | reverse complement strand
TATTAATTTTTATAATAAATAACTAGTGGAGTCAGTCTGGTAATCTGGACACGATAACCAAAAGTATGGATGATAATAAGCGAAGCTAAGATTACAAAGTGGAAATTTTGTTGTCGAAAATTTATTCATTGGAGCCTCTGCCATCATCATGTTGTGTCTCTTTGGCGAGACATGACGAGAGATGATCACCAGGGAACAACTTTTCCCATAGAGCCAGGACAGGGAGGCTCAACGCTTCCCTCTTCACACCCTTTGATTCAACTCCCCATGCACGAACGCCCAGGCTGCTCAAGAGACCAAAGAGAACCGACATGACTGATCCAAGGAGAGAATTCCACAAGTAGGAGATACTGAGAAGACGAGTTCCCCCGTTATCATCCCTTTCTTTCCATGCTTCGCCCAGAAAGCTATCAAACTCTTTAGGGTTGCAACCTTCAGTTGAAAGCGCCAGTCGTTGATCCGGAAGATCCGATGTCAAATACCCGGCAATTGAATATGCGGCCATGATGACGAACGTCGTGAGCATTCCAATGATGGCACCTCTAGTATTGGCCCAGGGAAAGAACATCCCTATTATATTAAAAAATAAGTAGAGATGATACTATTACAAGTATTAAATCTTGATTGTAAGCTCTTGATTGTATTGTTAATTATAATTTAAAAAAAGAAATGAATGTTCAAGTAAACAGAAGCGGACCATTTAGTTAGGCTATCCATACATTCATCATATCATGTAAAAATTACATTATTATCAATAAATATTAGCATGAAATAAATCATTTTTAAACTACATTGCTTTTGGCTTTAGAGGTTTCTGAATAACAACTTCAAGGTATAATCTGTAACAAATATTTACAAACTCAAGCTGTTACAAGAATTTCCTCTCATACATTCTAACTAAATATTGAAGCAAATGAATGATTGTGATTATTAGACTCCGGAAAAATATGTAAGCCTAAAGCCCGAAATATTTATGTAATATGTTAGCCAAAAATAGCGAAATATGTAAAAATATATGTCAATTTATTTAGATAGGGAAGGAAAACCCTATAATATCTAGTGCTTGTCAACTTTTTTAATGGGGAGTTTTACATCCAAAACATCATATTAGATCCGCCCTTGATTTAATAAAGTTGTTGTAGGATGTAGATTTAAATAATTCATAACCAAGTGCATTTCAAAGGTATCTGAAATGATTTTAATAAAATCATTTAATGAAAGGTCTCTTTCTCTATTTTAATTTGCCCTTATGAAGATATTAATCTATTCTACTATCCTATTACTACCAAATAAAGTGGCGTAGCCAGCCCAAAATTTTGAGTAAGCTAAATTGAAAAAAATCCAATAATATCTAGCGTATGCCTATATCTGTAGTGTATTTCTCTTAAAAAATTCAATAATATCTATGGTCTGCCTATACCTGTAGTGTATTAGGGGTAAGTTATAGCTTACTTACCTTACTTCTAGCTACGTTACTGATCAAATATGAATTTATAATATACCATTTACAATTAAAATTATATTATTTTGTTTTTGGTTCTTTAAAAAATATAAAATTTTGAAATGTGTAAAATATATTAAAAAACACGTAAAACATAAAGTTCCGGGGTCTAGTGATTATAGTCATTTCCTTTTGTTCTTTAAAATGACTCATTTTGTCAAATTTACCTAATGAAAATACGCCAAAAACTGGGCCAATGATAATTCCAAGAAGACTCGACGTCGCCTATAAGATAAGAGTCCCATGAATTCTCTCATAAGTGAAAGAGAATTGAGCAAAATAATCTTATTGTTAGGTCTATGTTTTCATAATTGATTATTGCATGATATATGAGCTTACTGGCAATATATTCCCCATATTCTCGACTACAAATACAAATGAATAGGATAGAACTCCAAAGATTGCCGAGTTCATTTTAGAAATTAAAGATAGCTGAGAGTCGCTAAAGTGTGGATATAATTTGTTCACATAATCGTATGTTGTAATTGAAGCCAACGCTGTAATTCCACTTGAAAGAGTACTGAAATTAAATGAGAATTAATGATTATAAATTATATAAGTATAAAACTTTATTAATCTAAATATGCTTTTAAGAATTAAGACGCTTGTGTTAGAATGGAAAAATTGATAGTTAATAATAAACCTAAGCATATTTATATTAGATATGCGATAATTATAATCTGAAATGAGAAACCTCATGCTGGCACAAACGAGACCAGCTACAAAAAGGCCGAGGAGTCCATTGACATTTCTTGTCGTTTCTTCGACAAAATGAGGAACAAGTTGATCTGACTTTGACACCAACTAGAACAAAATATTAGTATTAAGTTTATCACTTTTAAGCTTTTTGGCTGTTTTGGGACAAGTCAAGTTATTAAGCTTGCCTTTGAAGTAATTGGATCACAATCCTGATATTTGGCAAAGATTACTAATCCAGCAAAAAGACATAGCCCAATAATTACCACAAGGCCGAGAAAGTTGATAAACAACGCTCTATAAATTATCAATGTTTTACCATAATAATTTTATAATTTAATAATTTTTGTATTTTTAATAATTCTGATTAAATTAAAAATGAGTCTCAACCTTCTAGCTCGCTTTATGTTTGGCATGGATAAAAATCTTTGTACTTGAATTTGAGTTGCTGCATAAAATGGTATACTGTAATAGAAAGGAAATTATAATGGGTTATAAAAAATATTAAATTATAATGCTATTTCACATAATGGCCTCTTCTTGAAATATGACTCGTGTGAAAGGTGAAAATTTTTTACTTTTTTTTAACATCTTACAAAAAGAAATATCCACCAATAATACTTGTCCAAACTGTATGTCTTGTTCTTGGATCAGGATCAAAACTAAAACATTTATAACTGTTTTATTCTGTAACTACATATATAAGAATTTTTATTTATCTCGTTAAATATTAATATATAACTCATAAATAAAAATGATAAATCATTCACATAATTGTTCAAATTGAACAAACTTTAAAAACTCATTCCTTCCTCCATCTCTAACTCTTTCCCAAATAACGGAAAAGCCCCCGATATCTGAAACTCCTTTGATTGAAATAGCAGCTAGTGAGGCTAGCATGATGAAAGATTGGAGAACGTCTGTCCATAAAACAGCTTTCAAACCTCCCTATATTTAAGTTCCATTTGGCGACTGTCATTTTAATGTTTGTACAAATGAGCAATAATGATATGTGATTAATATTGTATGATGTTACTTGCCAAAGAAGAATAAAATATACAAACTAAATAAATGACTCCGGTTGTCCATTTTGTACTGATTCCAGTTACTTGATTAATAGCGAGAGCTGGAGCATAAACGGCTATTGCCATTGAACCAACAATGTGGATTAAGCCCAAGAGGGAAATAACGAAGCGAAGAGATTTGTCAAACCTAATTTCAACATACTACACAATTTATTGTTAAAAATTTTCTAATTCTGTTTTACCTCATAGGCCGACTTAATTTTCAAATTGAAATAAACGGGAATGTAAAGGTAAGCGAGGCTTAGGTTAAAAGGAATGAAACTCAGAATTACAAAGAAATACTGAGTTCCATACAAATAGATTTCAACAGGATATCCGAGTATCGTTATTGCTGAAACAGCACTGGAAAATTTATATTATATGGTCAGATACTTTGCAATATTAGATTACTAAAATGAAATGATTAAATGAAAAGCTAAATACCTGCACATTAAAGAAAGTGCTACTGGAAATGATGACATTTGACTGTTGGCCATAAGAAATTCTTTGGTTGTTTTTTGTTTTGATCCGAAAAATCCATAGAATACACCAATTCCCATTGATGCAAGAAGGGTTAAAATAAATATTGCATAGTCCAGCCAATGAAGATCTCTCTCAGACATTTTAAATGTAATTTTAAATCAAATGCAACTTTTTCAAAAATAAACTTCAAAAATAAAAGATCTACTCCTACTAATAAGCTCTTCAACTAAAAAGCTATACCTATACACAATAAGTTCAAGCAGTTTGGCCTTACTTGAATTAGATTTGACAATAGAGGAACATTTATTAATCGCAAGATTAGAATATGAACAGAGGATTCTGTATCACGGCATTTTTGTTTTTAACGTTAATGAGTGATATTTCCACACTTGTGTAAAATATTAAGTTTTATTATTTATCATATAAATTGATTAAAACTACAATATAATGATAAATTATATTGTATTGTGGATAATGATAATAATGTAGATTAACCGAACTGTAAGTAAATGCTTATATTAATATATAGAAGAATTATAGTTCCTTACATCAAGTTGAAAACTTATTATTATTTAATTAATTAAGCTTTATAAATATTAATTTAGCAAATAAATACTTTTTGCATAATACATCTATTTTATAAATTAATCGCACTGCAATGCTCATGATATAATATCTACTATAAAAATTATATTAAAGGTAAACGCCAGTTATACAACTGACAATGAGTGAAGTCCCAATTAATATGGGTAAGATATATAATTATGTTTACGACATTGTTAGTAAGTGTCGATTGAATGAATGAATCTTTTTATCAAACAAATCCATGATTAACAGAAACAGTAGAATAGGAATTTAACCATACGACAATGAAATAGTCTCTTGTATAGTAAATATAATAATTAGATAAAAAGTTAACTACATTCTCGGTCAGTGTTGTCTTATATTGACCATCATGGTACTTGTTATGTATTCTCACTAATGTATTCACAGTGAATAGTGAATAGGAACATTCATGAATTGATATACATTTTTTTATAATTTAAGTAATAAAAGAGCAAAGGGAAACTTTAGAAAAATCCAAAGAAAAATCTAACTTTTACTTTTGTATTATGCAATATATGAGGGGAAGATGACACTTTCATCTTTCATTATCATTTACCTACTTTTATTGTTTCTCAGAGGCTCCAGAGACCGGTTGAGCAGGTCATTAAATCCTTTGGCCTTCAATTCGTTGCATGTTGGTAATTGTAAGGGACGTCGGTAAAAATACAACTTAAATGTTCATTAGTTTAATCTATGCAAGAGATTTTGATTAAAGTATTGAAAAAGTGTAGGAAGGGTCTTTATCTTCTATAAAAGAGCTCAAAAAGTATTTGCAAAGAGCAGATGAGTTTTTGTCGCTGACTTGGATAGACTTTATCTTTTAAACTTAGTTGACTTAACTTTTTGGCATTCTTATTCATGATAAAAGTAAAAGATTTTTATGCTTAATATCTCTAAATACATTTTTATAAACAATTTTTGGAATTAATCCTTAACTTTCGCACAACTCCCCTATCTACCGGGTTTCCGCTCTGTCTGAATGTACTGATTCCTCTTTCAATTTGCCATTTTCTTTGGAAGATCTCTATTTCAACATTTAAATGTTATCTTGTCTCATTTGCTAAAGAATGGACTATGGATATGTAATGAACTATGAATGACACATTTTATTAATAAAAGAACAAAATATTTTTTGATTATAAATGGGTATTACATAGACTTTTTATTTTTACCCCGTTCCTTTCTAAAGCTTTTCTAATAGATAATTGAATAATAACTAATATGATGATAATTTAAGGTAAAACTATCAATTCCCTCAAAGGCTAATATTTAATAATCTAATACAAGACATATCGTACGTAATTAGCATGACAAATAAATGAATAATAATTTTCAATATATAATGCAATGCTTGTCTTCATGGGAGAAGTGAGAGAATTCACAAAGGGTGGATACTAAAATTGGAGAATTGAATTAAGGTCTTTCAAATCGAGACTTGAAAGTAGAAATCTTGATAATAGAATTTAATAAACCATAATTAAAATCTTTTAAAGTAACTTTTTGTAATTCCGAATTTTATATTAACATGTTTTTCATAATATCGTAAGTTTTATTTCAATCCATTCTTCAAATTTTATTATTATGATCCGAATTTAAACGTATATGGATTAAACTATAATGGATTCTAATCCTGAGGTTTCTTGCCACATTGGAAAAAATGTTCCATGGGCGAAACTTCCTCCAAAGGTCAAAGAGGTAAACATAAATATCTTAATTACCTTAACTTAAAAGGCAATATCTAATAAAGCTATTATCCTTAAATGATTAAACCCACTAAATATTTTGTAACATGCAAATAGATATTCGGTAATGCTGTCAAAGGGTACGAAAAAGCTGTCATTTCTTATAGCGTTCGTAATCAACTCAGATATTCGGAAAACTTGGGTTTGTTCAATTATAAATTATAACTATTGGTTAATTTTATTTAAATGGGTATTGTATTATTTTTTCATTATTAAATGGAATTTTTACATCAATTTATAAGCATCTCTAACTTTTTACAGTTAAAACAATACGAAAAGATGAGGGAAAATATTATGAAGATATCGTGACATACAGCAAAGATCATCTGATGTTATATCCTTATCATCTGTCTAATCGGATAGTTAAGGGTTTGAGGATAACTCCTTTTCTATATTATATTTCTGTCCTTGAAAAAATAATGGAACAGGAAAAGAGCTACGATTCTCTTCCTAATTTCACTGCTGCTGATTGTGAGTATTTTTCCTGTCTATTTACAATATATTACAATATATTTATTTACCTAATTTGATTTACCAAATAAATTTTTCTTCTTCTTTCGATTAATCATGTATTTTTATCAATATATATAATTTACATTATTTATTCATCATTTAGGTCTTCGACTAATTGGAATTGGAAGAAATCAATACATTGAATTGATGAATCAACATAGATCAAGCAGAAAGTTATTTCGTAGAAAGCCTCCAAGAGAATTGTTGCCAATCAAGCCTGTGGATATTACCATCGAACCGTGGTTTATTGTCCAAGTTGGCTACATTACAGAAGAAGACGTAATGACCATTAAAGAAAATGAGAAAAAAATTATCGATTACCTCATTGACAATGGGGAACAAAAGGCTGGAACATTCGACGTTGATGGCGTGAAGGTGCTTTATAGAAAAGGGCTCATCTATCTCGATGTTCCAATTCAAAGTGATGATTATATTGTTGTTCCACCACTTGAGGGATTTGTGATGAACAGGGTTCTTGGGGATTATTTTGAGACTCTGCTTTATAAAATATTCGTCTCAATTGATGAACACACTTGCGTAGAAGACGTAATTTTTTAGATTATTTTATACCAATTAATTGAATCACAAATTGAAAATTGAATATTACAATTGAAAAATACAACTAACGAAAAGGTATGAATTTATTGTAGTTAGCAAATGTTCTCGATATCGACCAGCAATTGATTAAAAACGCAGTTTCTTTGTATTGCCGTCTTGGATTTGCTTACAAAAAGAACCTTGACATTGACTACAATCAACTAGATCAAAGCTGGAGAAATCATCAACCTCAATTCCATAAAAGGTGGGTGACTTTTTTAATCTTCTAATTTAAATTGAGATTAATATCAATAATTCATGTTCTGCTTTTAATTCCAGTAAGTCCTACATAGGCCCAGAAGATTTGATGAACGATTTGCGAGCTGCAATGAATGAGCCTGAGAGTCGAAATCGAACACCAGAACCGAATACTTCACTCTCGGAACTCTCACCATCATTTCTCTCCACTTCACAATCCATGACGAATTTCGCTTCTGGCGCTAAACGAATTGCATTCCTTTATGATTCCACGCTCACGGCATATCTTATGATGGGGAACTTATCGCCTGTATTGTCACATTTATTGATATTTTAAAATATTGAAATAAATTGTACTGACTTTTGATTAATACTATTTGCTAAATTCTTATTTTAGGGTTTAAAAAACCATGCTGTGACAATGTTCGAAGTTGGAAAAATGTCAGATGAGTCGCTCGATAGCTTTATTACCGAACTTGAAAACATATCTTGGACAGAAGGGGAAGGAGAAGCTCAGCGCTACTTTGAGCACGCCATTACTTTAAGAAAAACGATTATGTTTTTAAGAAATAATCCAAGGTTAGGCTCAATGGCCCTTGATTTACTCCGGTGTGAAAGTCTGCTCAACTTGGATCCACAAACTTGTTCGAGACTTTTAAACAAAAACTACGGGTAATTTGGATTTTAAAATATTGATGAATATATCGTGTTATACATTCGTCACAAGAGTGGATTAAAATGGAAACTTTCTTTCTTTGAAGATTATTGGTGTCAATGGCACCTTTAAGTTATGAAGTAAGACCAGTTTGCTGCGAAAATCTTCCTCAGTTTGGTCCAGCAATTCCCGAAGTGAATTCAATTTGGTTCAAATTGTTTCTTTATTCTTCAACTCAGAGCGGCCCAACTTCCCTTCTCTTACCAAGAGGTAACCCCCAGATTTTACTTTCAATAAAATTATATATTTATGAAATTAAAAATTGATTATATTTAGGAACGACAATATATGAGTTGCCAACTGAGTTGGAAGACTGTGACAAATATTTAGTGACATCCTGGGGTCATGATCCGGGTGTCATTCCTGGTTCAAATGCACTGTTTACACTCACCGAAACTCTTTCACATTCTCCTGTTCTTGTACAAGCTTATGGAACTCAGGGTGAATCTTCTACAGGTAATAACTAGATAATGTTCAATAATTAAATAATATTTATGCTTATTGCGATTTAAAAAATAAACAAATTTTAAAATATTATATTTCAGTCATTGTACCATTTCCTTTTCCCAAAAAGTCGAAATCGGATGGGAGTGGAGATGACAATGTGTTTGATTCAAGATGGATTAAGCATCCCAGTATAATGAAACTCTCAAGGCTTATTGATTTAGAGCGGAATATTGGGTTCATTACAATGGTGAATGTTCGAGGTCAAAATTTGCAAACAATAAATTATCGAGCTAAAGAAAATCTATTTGCCAAGAAACTTCCCATGCTAAACGAAAAAGAAGAGGAGGAGGAAAAGGACGAAAGTGAAGAAGAAATTGTTTTCGTTTCTCCACACAAGTCTGGAAGTGAGTCTGGTTCAGAACCTCAGAATGGATTCAAAGATGATTCATGTGCCAAATTGTACCAAGATGAGCTAGACGAGTTAGAGTTCGGAGATGGGATAAATGAAAAGAAGTCACTTGCTGTGTTTGACTCCAGACAGCAGAAGATTGAGTCCTTGCGGCTCAACTTGGGGTGTGAAATGGGGAAAGTTGAAAAAGAAGGCGAGAATTTATGGTTTGACGATTGGACATTCCTTGACTGCCAATTTGGAATTCCACTTTTTGATTCCAACGTGAATGAGGCCACATGTCGCCGCATAGTGGAAAATGATCTTTGCGATGAACAAAGGTGTTATCATAATTGATTCATTATAATATCATTTAATACCATATTACTTTTATGGGCGTTTAATGCCGAATAAGTACTAATTTGATTTTTCTTGATTTATTGGCAGTCTGGAGAAGCTTATGAAGTCAAATAAGGAATTGGGAGAAAAGTTAAAAGTTTTCATTTCTTCTCATCAGGTTAGTAAGGCTATTAAGCTTTTTATTAATTATTTTTCTTTACGACTAACTACATTAAAGGTCGCATTTTTGTGAAATTATGTGTAGAAGGGTGTATCAATGACTAAACCATAGTTAATGTTTGTTTAGGCTTAATTCAAATTTCCAAGTTTAACTTGAACAATCTTGCAATCTGATTATAATATTAACTAAAGGCGATTCACATTTTTGACATTTATACTAAAGTCTACCTTTGCATAATGAATATTTGTGTTACTCGAAACGCTTTACTTCTGTATTATATCAACAGGTCATATTATCTCGTATCTTTTATCTAACAATAAATCTTTCAATATATTTATTTGACTAGATTTTTATATTATAATATTATGATTTAGATATTATGTATATTTTATTTGTATGTTTTATATATTTTCTAATACATACATATGTAGATTAAATTGTTTAAATTATTCAATTGCGTTAACACATCTAAAATATTTTATCGATTCCACGAATTTTCATCAATTTTACTATATTCCATTTTCAATCACAATTTCAGTCATATTTGTTTATGGCATACTATATTTATGGCATAGTAGACTAAGCAAGGCTAAGCAAGGCTAAGATTAAGGCAGAAAGTGAAATGTGTTTATATAAACATATTTCAATATATTTCATTTATAGGTACTAGTAGTTTAAGTTTATCTAATTTTAAATGATGAATTATTTTAGGAGGAAAATCTTTGGAAGTTGGAAATTCCGATGCCTTCCAGAAGCTTCTACTGTCATAATGGTCGCATTGAAGAATTCAGGACCTGAAAAAAGAAAATCATTTATTTATATTCGAGCATACAATCACTCCAACTCTAGTAATTTTAAGGCATTCCAATTTTCTTACATTAAGATTATAAATAATAATGTTATTCTATTTATTTTAAATGATGAGTTGTAATTTAAGAAAAATAGAAGCATTTCCTGCTAATTATTATCTAGTAAAAAATAGGTATTTCATTTAGATACTTTTACTTATCACACAACATAATAATTAAGACTTGTACAATTCACTCATAATTAATATGTAATAGTTTAAAATATGAGATAATTTTATGTAGCCGTTTTATAAATTACAAAAAGTTACCCAAATCAATCGAAAATGCATTACCCAAATCATTTAATTGAAAAATTGAAAACTTTACATTTAATTTTTTTCAGCTATATAAATATATTGGGGATCGTTGTATATTTTAATGTTTAAAATTTGGTATCATTTTATTTAAAAAATATATTTATAAGTAAGATACATAATGCACATAAAAGATTCTTCCAGAATATTTTGAAAATGGTGATCGATGTCACTATTTAACAGGAATTAGTTATTCCATTTTAAACATTTCTTTATTTATAATTCCACATTGAACTTTTTGTTATAAAATAGTGATTTAAAAGTGATAGCTAGATATATTAAAGTGTGCAAGTGTGTTAGATTTTTTGGCAAAGGTGCAATAAAATCTATTCTTTCTATTATTCGCAATCCATTCATGAGTTTTCTTTTCTTATTTAATTCTACCTGTGACTTTTAATCTCCGAGTATTCGGAGGAGCAGAAGTTGATAATCACCACTCGTGTCACTTGCAACGTCGTCCTTTAAACTTCCTTCGTACATTCTTTCATAAGACTCGGCTATATCCTTCAAGTCAATCTACACAAAGACAATTTATGGCTTAAGCCAATGACATTAATTCCAAGAAGGAATGAGAAAGGACATAAAAATTACCTCAGATCGAATGACAAGAATTTGGATTAATGTGTCGTCATCCGTCCCCGCCTATTCCATTAACCAAAGTTAAATATATGAGATTTAGAAAAATACTATTATTTCCTATTAAAACATTTTGTGCACACGATTTAAGTTTGTAAAATTGCACAAGATAGAAGAATTCATGCTTACGCCCTTAAGAGCTCCGCGAACCCGTTCAGCATAGTAGTCTCCCATGCTTCGAAATCCTTTAGCTTCGATTGGCATTTTAAAACGTTAACTTTTAAATTATCAATTTGGAAAAGTCTCTAACATTTTAACAATAAATCCATATGGCACATTAGAAATAGTGCTTACGCGAAAATACGAGAGTGTTCTTACCAAGTGCAATATATGCAGTTTGAAGCGCCCCTGAGAATTCTCCTTCAATGGCCGACTCAATTTCGTTCCCTTCTGATATTTCTTTATAGGCATCAAAGACTGCTCGCATGTGCTGAGGAGATCTTTGAGCGAAAATGGCATTGAAAACTTCCTCTCGCGTTCCCAACTCGCCTTCGCCAGCATCAAAGAGATCCTGTAATTAAGGAGGAAAATGAGATGGACATTTATGTTCAAGACTTTTTATTTCACAAAAGGTTTGTTCCATTTCTAAAAAGCTTTAAAGCATAGGAATAGAATTATCTATGCAATTTTATTATTTTGGCAATATGGGGCAGAACAGATTACTCACATAATGATACATAAAGCATGGGATGGTCATGGCGGAGAAAGATAATTAGAAAGTAGTAAATAGCAGCTTTCACCACGGTGTGTCACTCCAAATAAATTTACCCTCCAATTACCTTACCACAGCGGCCCAAATTGGTAGTTAATTTTAAATGATTACCTTAGCATCCTTCTTGGCCTTTTCTTCATCGATCTCCTCGTCTTCTTCACGTCCGGCCGTCATGAGGGAAATCATGAGTTTTCGAAAGTCGCCACTCACGTCTTCTGAAATGGCCTCTTCCATTTCTTTCTCATACTCTGAAAACCGTTTGAATTTGTTTACAATTTAATGTAATTGGTATCCTTTGTGGCATGTCGTGTCAATATAATTGTTTGCTTGATATGATAAAAGGGTAAATGATAGCTGAAATAAAGCTAATGGGTTTACTTTGCTTGTAAAACTCTTTCATTTCCGTCATTTCAGCGTTTGTGCGTCCACAAAGATGCATTATCAAGGCAGACTCATCTGTGCCCAATCCCTGTTTAACACAATATCGTAATGTAGCTAATTTCAATTAATCAACATTATGTGTGATTTTCATCATAATTCATAGGTATGTATACTACATTTTGATTAATTATTATGTATTCTTAATTATTAATGCTAAAATGGTGTATTTCTAATCATTTCTCTAAACATAAATCATTTTCGAAAAGATCTATTCCTCTTTTTGGAACTTATTGTTTAACTCAAAACAAATCAATTTGGTTGCTGATCCGCGTTTAATTGGTTTTGATATTTTGATCATTCTTTGTTCATTCGGTTTTCAATAACACAACGAAACAATCCTGTTATAATTCATTTCACTTAATTTTCACTTTTACCAGAGTGAAAATACAAATATCATTGAGATCAAATCATTCATATTTATGGAGGATATATTAATGTAATAAAAAACAATATTTACAGATATTGTAACCTGTCACGGGCCTTCCGTGTCTTTGTACTGTATTTCTTTAGTGTATGATTATGGTATTTATGAGCAGAAACGTTCGATAGCACTCACTAAATTATAGATTCAATGAAAATGTATTTTAAGAAACGATATTAAACTTTCTTTTCCCTCAACGTTAAAGTATACAGGGCAAAAGTATCGGTTTGTAATAGCACGATACATTATTTATTTGTTGTTCGAGCGATTTGACTACATGTGCTATCCAGTAAGATGTGTACTCATATTCATACATACATCCCCATACACATCATAGCTATTAGAAATGTATAATGTTCCTCTCGAGGAGACTAAATAATTTGGATATGGTTCTTATAATGCCACTCTTAGCTCAATTCGGTTAGCGGACCGTGGAAAGCCATTGGGAACATTAAAGAAATGAAAGAAATATGAGAACACTCACTTCAATGGCCTGTTGGACACAATCAATAATGAATTCCTCAGGGTCGATGAGAAGAGCCAAGACGACTTTCTTCAAAGAACCTCCAAGCTCGTCGCCCAAATCCTCCTTCAGCTCCTATGCCCAATTTAAATAACATTAAAATAGATAATAGTTCGGCTTTCCTCGGGGGCCTTTAAAAATCGTATAGCATTTTAATGGCCCATATAAGTAAAAATATAGGAAACGAGTCTGCTTGGTGTGTTTATCATTTCTAGATATTATAAGCATTCATTTTTTAAAGAGTGGGATGAACAAAGAGAATCTCTTTCGTATTATTTTGGATGAGAGAAAGGAGGAGAGAAAGGGGGGATCACATGCAGCCTCCGAAAAGTCTGGAGGTCATTTGGAACACAAGGCTGATGCTCCGCTCTGGATCGATTCATACCTTCCCGTACATGGTTTTGTATTTCTCGTTGATAGTCTGTGAAAGGAATGGAAAAAACCATGATTAGGAGTTTAGATATGCATTTAACACGGGTGAAAATTCTCATATTAGCCGTCATTCATTCCGAATTCGTGTTGACTTACCTTCCGCTGTTGATAGTTATGAGTTCCAAGCACTTCAATGATTGCATTCTCGTCAGTCCTGTTCAAGGATAATTTAAAGGTCATATATCAAAAAATGCTAATCGTCGTTTTTTATAAGCTCATATTTGAGTGAGTACATATGAACTTTCGATAATTTTCATCCTTAGCTAATTCCAATTTCGATTCTTATCTATAATTAGTTCAACTTCATTAAGACTTCTTTTATTATTACATACATGTATTTACTGACCATGAGAATGTTCTAGTCAAAAATATTGCACTGAAACTTTGTCAAACATTTTGATGGATAATTAAAAATGTGTATAAGATTAGTAAGTATTTATTCTATTTTTCAATAAGGATAATAAATTAAACAATAATTCAAAGACGAAAAGGCTTTTATAGCTCAAATATTGAACGTCTGGAGATCATAAGTCTCGAAAGTAAAAGTCAACGGGGGAGAGTGGAGAGAATACTTATAACGAATATAATATAAATAGTAAAAGGAAAGTTTATTTACCCAAGACCTTTCATTCCATCGTAGAGCTTCTTTGCCGCTGCCTCAGGATCAAAGTTCTCATCAGGAACGCCGGTGAGGGTGCCCTATAGAACAACACTGTTAAGCCTCGTATCGGTAATTAAAAGAGCAATTAATTACATTGGACCCAAGATTGTGGAAACCCATTTGGAACTGTTAAGAGCGGAGAGTGGTTTGGAGTTTTTGGAGAGAGGAAACTTCGTCTGATGGAACTCCGAACCTTGGCTTAAATATATATGGAGGAAGAGTCGGAGTGAAAGGAACGCAGGTTTTTCCTTTGCATCAAACCTCAATGTCACCTCGGACGATGAAAACCTGCGTTTTCCGTCATTACTTCATCAAATCACAAAACATTTATTAGGAATTTGTGTAGAAAATCACGAGGCGAAAACCCATTGAGAAATGAGGGCTGGAGAACCATAATGAGAGCTAAATGAGGAAATGGTTAAATCCTATATGTATTCCATGACATGCTTAAGCTATTTTGGTCAAATTGTTATTCATTTTACTCAATTGCTTTTATAATTATTGCATATATTTTATGTGTGTATTTATTTATAAGAACTAGCTAATTTAATTTCGGTATAAATAGCTTTTTTGCAGCCTTTGTATTTTGGTAAGTTAGACATGGTTAGTCATTATTGGGTTGAGTAAACACTTTTACAAACTATTTGTGAGTCATCTAATTATTATTAAAGCTAATAAAGTAAATTTATATATGTAAGTGAATAGATTGTGAGTATAAAAACACTGAAACTGATTCTTGAAACATCCTTTCAGAGAGAAGCAAAGTGAAATTGATTCTCTAATCGACCTTGCAAATTTGGATTTTAGTCGGAAGAGTGCAGCTATTGAGTTTCATAAAAGAGAAAATTTCTTTATCATCCCTTTCTATATTACACAAGTAAATCAATGAAGAAAGCATAGAGGCTTCGATCAAGTTTAGCAGTTTATGCAAACATTCTATAAAAATGATTATGATAATCAAATGTTTCATTTTTTCATTTTAACTGGTTATTTATTAAATCTACGATATTCGTATATGTAATAATATTTTTCCATTGCATTAACTAAATAGTTAGTATCATAAGTATGAAATTGTACTCAATATTAAAAGTTATTTCTTGGCATTAACAAAAATAAAATCTTTGAACGTTAAATTAATTAGACAATTACTTTCACAAAATTGAAATTTGCCAAGACTTGTTAAAAATTAAAATTTGAAATAATGCTGAACACATTATTAAAGTTAAAATACTTTGAATTGTATTTAATACAATTGTAATACTATTCTAATTTAAAATTCGTTTTATTGTTCATTATTAAATAAATGAAGCACGATTGATAAAATTGAGTGAGCAAATATATGTAATCTGACATTAAGCAAATTAGAGGGTCATTTTCTGAGTGACAAAGGGGCGTCTTCGAGCGTAGGTCCTTTTTTCTTCATTATTATTCCCATCAAAATTGACAGGTTTGACGGCTCCACTTTTCATTTGGATGAGAGATTGGTAACTCTAAAATATTAAAAACAATTAGAAGATGAATTAATTAGAAGAACATGCTTAATAAGACAATAGAACCATTCCAAGCTTTATGTTCAACTTCATTTTCGCATTATGCCTCAATTGCTTAAAGCCGGCCAATAGGGCTGACTGTTTATGACTTTTTATCATGTATATTTATTCTTCACATTTTACTAGTGCACCCAATGCAACGGAATGGAATGGAATCTTTTTATTCCATTCCGTTCCATTTGGAATTTTTCCATTCCATTCCGAAATATTCTGGAATTCCGAAATTCATATATTGTTTAATGTAATTAAATATTAAAAATATTATTATATTTAAAATGTTCTCACTGCAAGGATTCACCCGCCAAACCGCCAACATATTTAATTTTTGATTCTAAATTTTAAATAATTTTTTTTTAAAAACCGCCAAAAAACCCGCCAACCCGATCCTGAGAAATCGAACAAAGGCGGAATATTATTCATAAAAGTGTTCCTGACAAGAACGGGTCTCAGGCCTTAGGCCTTCGACCCGCCGTCAAAAATAACAAAAAACGATTCCTTCACCGACTTTTTTAAACTTTTATGTTTTTTCATTAAAATTCTTTGAAAGCTAACCAGTTGAGTGGGATATAATTAGGAATATTACTAAATGTTATAAACAATTAAATATTAATATTTTACATAATATTTCAACTTATTATAATATAATTAAATATTTAAATATTAAAAAAAATTTTTACTTATAATAAATAAAAAAATATTTTATTTTGTATTTATTATATAGGTTTAGGAATTCCAGAATCATTCGTAATGGATTGGAATAAATTCCATTCCATTCTGTTCCATTCCATTCCATTCCAAAAAATTTCAGAATATTCCATTTCATTCGGACTGTTTTATTATTAAATCATCTGTCAGTGGATTTATTAATGCTTGTGGCCCTCAAAAAACAACGCTCTACAACATTCAATTTATAGATAGAAATTCTATAAATATTCAAAATTCAATGTTATAATTTTGGCGCTTGCGGTTTTAAGGCGGTTTGGCGGTTTATTGGTATATTTTTAATAATAATTAATTATTATTTTTATAAATCTATATTGTTAAAATGTTTAATTTATTAATAAAACAAGCATTTTCCCAAAAATGGTAGAATTTTTACAACCCTGTGCTTTAATTGTCTATTTTAATTAAATAGCTCAAAATGCGCATTCGATAGAATCCAAGTTATGGGTTTTTTATAGTTAAGTTTTGTGTAAGTATCATCTTTGGACGAGAGTTGGATTCTATCGTATGCGCATTTTGAGAAATAAAAAATCACCATGTATTCTAGACAGGAGTCACGTGATCACTTAAAAATCTCATTGTACATAAAGCTTGGAATGGGTCAATACTCAAAATAAAGTAAATAATGAATTAAAAACACTTTTACCTTGATTCTATCTCGAACTGATCCTGTTCTTTTGAACTGCATTCCTGGTTGGGTCTCTGTTTCGAATTTGTCCTGTTCAATGTCTTCTTTCTCATCAGTTGACTCGGTCAGGTCCGTTAGCTTTTGCTCCTTTTCATCTCTTTTCATTTCTTCGTTTTCATTCGCAATTGTAAGAATTATTGTCACCTTACTCTCTTTATTTTCCAATTCTTCCGTTTCCCCTTCCGTTCCAATTCCAACTGACATTGAGTTTTCCTCAAGTGACACGGATCTGTTCAATTCACTTTTCTCAAATGTTGTTCCTCCTTTTTTTCGCTTGGTTGAAAATTTTTCGAGTAATTCTGTCTTGGTTATAATTTCTTCATCCGCTGGCTTCGATTCATCATCATTGGTCTTTGCATTGATTGTTCCCTAACAAGTAAAAAGGCAATTTCATACTCAATTATAATGAATAAATTGATAACGTTATTAAGTATAATTTTTTAATGATAATTTGAATTAGCCAACTTACAACATCAACACAAGGAGTAAAAGTTTCCGATTTCCGAGAAAAGGCTGCAGCGTAAATCTTAGTGATCTTCTGCTTAAGCACCTCGTTTTCACTATTTAAGCTTTCCATTTTGCCCTGTGACTTCTTTTCTTTCTCCATCTCTGTCATCAATTTCTTGTTTTTATTCAATAAACTTGCGACTTCAGCCCTCAATTTCTCATTTTCGCATTTCAATTTCTCATTCTCTTTTAATAGTTGAGAGTAGTTGTCTTTCACTTCCTAAAAATTAAGAATTTTATAAGTTTTCAATAACATAATTACTTACTTAATTCATTAATAGATAAATGTTTAGAGAAGAGCGATTATGCTTACTCGAAAGACAAAGAACTACATTGTAAGATAGGAATACAAATAAGCCAATTTATTACTCGGGTTAATTTTATTCATACCTGTTTATATATATTCAGCTTGTTTTGAAATTGTTGCTCTCTTTCAGCTTCATCATCTTCTATAGATAAAACAATAAAGTACTTAAGACTTTTGCTTATTTTTAAATCAATAGGTTTAAACAAATCCTATACTTATGTCATTTATGATATAATCTCGAAAATCCAAACAATTTTCAAATTAAAGCTTATAGCCTAAAGCTATTTTATTACTATTAATCCTCATAATCCAACTACCAAATACTCATTGAATAAACTATATTTGCCATACTTAGTACGTAAATACAATTTGAATAAGTCATATTTAAAAAATTCTTTACTTATGAGTTTGTCAAACAAGGCAATATAGTCGGAATCACCAGAATCAGTCGGTCGAGTTGTCGAAGTCATCATAGCAGAAACGACATAAAATGGGATATTTTTATGACAAACTGACTGAGATAAAAATATTCGCGTTAAATAAAATAAAATGAGGAATTAATGTCGAAAAATTAAAAATGAAACACGTTAGAAGCTACACAGTTCCGATCAGTTTGAGAAACGAAATGAAAATGAGTCAAACTAATGGTAAAGAATGTGTAGAGGAAAGAGCCGAGTAAATTGTCAATGCGGTAGCTCAACTTATGTAAAATGAGACGAGTGCGACAGGAGAGTTTGAATATTTGTAAAAAGTATACTTATATAAAAGCAAAACCATCTGGTATAATAATAATGATGGAATGGTTAACATTCTACATATCTTTCATGCTGGAGAATTTGAATGAGCCGATAAGATAAATCGCTCCCACTGCCAAGATTATACATGAAAATAACATAATTTGTCAACAATGTCAAATCCTCTCTTTTGTCACACTCAATGTCCTCGTTGTCTACAAAGAAATCCCTTTTGTTCCTCATTTTACATCCAATTTATGAATATGCAGAATTTGAGCACTATCTTTCCTTCCAGACGAACATTCAACTCTCGTAAAGTTCAACTCAACTTATAAGCATATTTTTGATAAATATTTTATGAAACGTCCCAATAGCTAAAAATTATAAAAAAAGCAACTTGATCCTCTACGTGAACACTTCAAATCGGCACCCATTTAGAATCTCTGTTAAATGCTCTATGCATGAAAATCTCGAAACAAAAATCTCGTAAAATATATGCTCGACATATATATTGCTCGAATATCACAATGCTCGATATAAAAAATCTCGATGATGAAAATCTCTAACGAATAAAAGCTCAACATAATAAATGCTAGAAAATGCACTACCTACTAATTGTAAGTGTTAAACTCCTTAAAGTTCTTAATATAGCATAGTGTATTAGATTTTGTTTTTCGAGATCTTCATACCTATCCTTCAAATCTCATGATATTTCTCCATCCTTTAATGACCTATAGCTCATTGCTTTTTAATACATAAAAAACTTATGCAATTTGGATTTAGTTTAAGACCCGGAGTATGAGGAGGTTAAAGGCTACAGAGTAAAGATTAAGTCTTATCGATATTTTCCCATTAGTTTCCACTTACTCTTACGAGTCGAAGCTAAAATTAAAAAGCATTTTGCTTAGTCGGAGAGAAAAGCATTTGAGTTCGAGGGCGGATTTAATAGAAAAATCGCGATGGTGAAGATAGCTGTGATTGGGGGAGGGATAATCGGACTTAGTTCGGCACTTCGACTCCTCCGGGAGTTCCGAGACATCGAGGTCAAAGTGATATCCGAGAAATTTTCCCCTAACACAACAGGAGATGGTTCAGCAGGGCTTTGGGGGCCTTTCATTCTCGGAACCACACCGGCTCATCTAATTGAGTGAGAAATTTCATCAATTACTATATCTTTCATCTTTAATTAAATTGAGTAAGGGAGATATTTCAGAGCCTATTTATTCACATAATATTTGAATTGTATAAATTCAAAAGCTAAGTTTTTAAAGGAGCTTTTCGGAGTCAAAAGACCTTGAATGAGAAAACAATAGGATATAATACGTATTTATTTTAGGTATAACAAGAGACCCTCTTTTGCTTTATATACTGTGGCTTACAAAGATCTCCACCTGATCTTATTTATTTTCATGGAAACGTGGGAAAAATTACCCTGGAATCGCTAAAGTGTTAACTATTACATAATATTTGATCAAATTATACTTTTCTTCATAAAAATCATATTCGCGAATTTATTATAAACATTTTGCTAATATACGAGATTCCAAGGTACGATGAAAATAAAAAAGGTCAGGCGGAGATCTTTGTAAGCCACAGTAATAAGAAAGAGTGAAAATTTCAATTCGAAACACTTTATAATTCGCAACACTCGAACTCTTGGGAGAGTCTACCAATTTTCTGTGGAAGTAAGGTAGGTAGGTCGCTCGAGCGTCGTGATAGGATTCAT
>VJMY01001064.1:0-20700 GCA_009869795.1 Neelides sp. FZ-2019 | reverse complement strand
TTTGATCGAGAGGAGCTTGACACTTACAAGATTACAGTTTTTGCCCGTGATGGAAATCCAGCGGTTTTTGCAAAAGATGGAAAACCCAATGAACGTAATCTAATTTTAACCGTTTATTAAATGCTTGCAAATTAAATTAAACTCTTATAATATGTAAATTTTAAATTGAAAACTATTAAAATTCTTAAAATAAAATTTGAAGATGCCCAAAATCATTATGAATACTTGATTAAGCTAATGAAATTATTCTTTTGGGCGCAGGGCCACAAGTCATGAGAATAATGATAGCTGATAAAAACGATAACGAACCAAAATTTGCCAAAAATCTCTATAATGCTGAAATTGAAGAAGGAAGCAACATTGAAAGTAAAGTAATTGAACTTCGAGCAACCGATCCAGATAAGGGTGAGAGGATACCATTAATATTCTTTATAATTAACTTTTACGCGAAAGAATTTTTTGTCAATTAATCTTATTTTTTAATTTGTAGAGTCTTCAGTCTTAAAGTTCAGCATCGTTGAGGGAAACTTGGGGGATGTATTTGGCATTGAGTCAACTTCCTCAACTGGAACTATCATCATTAAAAAGCCACTCGATTACGAAACAGTTCGAAAGGTGAATAAACAATATTAAATACTTACTAATTAATTTTTATTATAAAATTAAATAATTTAATAATAATTGATTAGAATAAATATTTTTTTTGTTTTACTCATGTAATTGAACAAATAATTGCTTAAAATCAATTCAATTGCTAATAAAAAATTATTTTAATTAATTTATAATTAATTTTCAGTATGACTTAACTGTCAAAGTATCCGATTCTCTTTATGAAGCCCAAACGAAAGTTGAAATCAACGTGTTGAATATCAACGACGAGGCTCCAGTTTTCAAACAAATGGATAGAAACGTGACGATCGTTGAAGAAAGCATCCCACAACAATGTATTTTCAAACTCCAAGCTTTTGACCCTGACATTTCAGACCCAAATCTCCTACAAAACATTTCCTTCTTCGTCGATAAGAAAAGAGAAGACGCGTTTTCAGTCGACTTAAAAGGCTGCGTGCGAGTAATCAAACCATTGGATCGAGACCAAGGAACATTTGGACATCCTTGGGTTCAAATCCTCATTGGAGCAAACGATCAATGGGGAACTCCAGGAAAACTCACAAGTTTCATCGATCTCACCGTAACCCTCACTGACATCAACGACAATGCTCCATTTCTCAATTTGTCAGGTCCAGTCGTATGGCCAGAAAACGTCGGCCGCGGATTAATAACTCAATTAACTGCCGATGACTATGATTCTCCAATTAACGGACCGCCATTTAAATTTGAAATTGATCCCTTGGCTGATCCTGACATAAGGAACAGTTTCGAAATCCGCGGGGCTCAATTATACGCCAAAAAAGACAATTTTGACCGCGAAGAACGTAAAGAGTATTTAGTCCCAATTAGGATTTCAGATAGCGGAACTCCGTCAAAGACTGGAACAAGCACAGTGACTGTAATCATCGGAGATGAAAATGACAATCCGATGAAGCCAGGCGAAAGCCAAATCTTTGTGTACAATTATAAAGAGAGGAAATCATTCAAAATTGGTAGAATTTACGTAGAGGACCCGGACGATTGGGATTTGCCCGACAAGAGATTTGCTTGGGCAAATGAACAAATCAGTTCTCTTTTCAACATTGACCCTGAAATGGGCGACGTCATGATGTCGCCAACAACTCCTGATGGAACATATAGACTAAATTTCAAAGTTACGGATGATCGCCACCAAATGACCGTCCATGCTGGGGTTAATGTCACTGTTAAGAAAATCACTGACGAGGCTGTGGACAATTCTGGGTCAATCAGATTCATTGGGATCACAAAGGAACAATTTATCATTCCCGATCGGAATGGAAAGAGCAAATGGGATAAACTCCACAGTTTTATCGCTCAGCTTTTTCAACTCCCCGAGGAGAACGTTGATGTTTTTACGGTGAACAATTCACCGCAAACTTTAGACAAGTCAATTGTGGATGTTCGGTTTTCTGCTCATGGATCTCCGTTTTATAGAGCTGAGAAATTAGAAGGACTTTTGGCTGGGCAGAAAGAAAAGCTCGAGAGGGAACTTGAACTCAATGTGTTCATGTTTCGAATTGACGAGTGTACAACGAGTGAGAAGCTCCAATGCGCGTCTTGTACAAATAAACTTGAAAAGAATCAAATTTCCTACCAAATATACACAAATACGTCGTCGTTCGTTGGAGTCAACGCGTTCATTGTTCCTCATTGCTCCTGTGCCCATTTGCTTTCTCCAACCACATGCCAACCAAATCCCTGTTTTAATGGCGGAGCCTGCCACTCAGTTCATAGCGTCCAAGGATACGAGTAATATTTCAGAATTATTTTGTTGCTATTTTAATGTCATGTTTTATATATAATATAATTAAATTTTATTATTAATTTAATTTAATTCATTGTGTCGTTAATTATACAAGATTTATTTATTTAATTTGATTACATTTAAATCATTTTTGCGACTAATTACAATTTTATTAAATAGATGCCAATGCCTAGAAGGATTTGAAGGACCAAGATGTGAAAAGACTTCAATCACTTTCGCGGGAGAAGGGTGGGCTTGGTTCAAGCCACTTTCTGTTTGCGAAGACTCTTTGCTTGAACTTCAAGTAGCAACATTTGAGAGAAATGGAATTGTTCTTTACAATGGACCAACTCATTTTAATGCCCTAAACATTACTGGTAATTTTAAGGAATTAAGTTATTTTGAAACCCTTTAATGTATTATTTTATTGAATTAGTATTTCTGCATTAAGATTAGATGAGATTAGATATAAGATATCATATTTAATGAACCTAGTTTTTAGTTCAATCAAATTCTAATATCAATAGTCATATTATATATAATTATATAAATCTTTAGATATTGAAAAACATGAAAATAACATTTTGATTTACTTTTAGATTTCATTTCAATTGAAATGATTGATGGTCGTCCAAAGATTCTTATTGATTTCGGTTCTGGAGTTTCTTCGCTACAAGTCGCTTCTTCCTCTCCACGCTTGACTGATGGAAAGCCGCATTTAATTTCTGTTCATTGGAATTCATCGGTAAAGGGCAAAAATATTTATGCAACATTAATTTAGTAACTGAGGAAATAATTACAATTGTTGTATTTGTTCAAATAGGAAATATCTCTTCAAGTAGGAAATTGCCTTTCAAGAGGCTCAGAATGCTTTCAAGCATTATCCTTACCAGAGCGTTCATCAAAGTCCCTTAACGTCAACACACCGTTGCAATTAGGCGGTCTCTCTTTTAACCCAAATCAAATCAAGTCCAGCATGAGATGGAGAGAAATTCCAACTGTTCAAAAGTTCTACGGCTGCATTTATAACTTGTCTTTCAATGGCGAGGTGAGAATATGAAAAAATGAAAAATATTAATTTATTTATTTTCAATATTATAAATTATAATTTTAATAATAATTAATGTTATTTGTATTTGTTTGTTCCAGTACTATAATCTTGGAGATCCGAGTCATTCATTAGGGAATGTGACAAGTTGCGACTCTCCCACAACAGGTGTTCAAAAAGCGAGTCTTGGGGTAACATGGAACTTTATCATCATCCTCCTCGTCTGTCTCCTCATCCTATTAATCCTCGTTGTTGTTCTTATCTACCGACGTCGACGAAACTACGAGGAAGTCAAGGGCGATCCCCACGACGATGTCAGAGAAAACATTATTAACTATTCTGACGAAGGAGGCGGCGAAGGAGATCAGACTGGCTATGACCTTTCTGTCCTCATGAAACCCACTAATTACAATCTCCCTTATGGGGACAAAATAATTCCTATGGACGAGCTCCGACACAGCAGAGGTAATTTAACTTTTACTAACTCAATTAATTAACCTTAATTATTTAACTTTAACTTGTTTTGTTACTGAAAATACAGGGATTATTAATTAATAAAATTACCTAATTGCTTTAATTAATTCACTCAATTTTCTTTATTTACTTTTAGAAAACGCAGAAGGCCCCGACATTCAAAGTTTCCTTCAAAGTAACAAGAACAAGGTAGACAAAGACCCCGAAGGTCTTCCTTATGACGACGTGAGGAACTACGCCTACGAGGGTGATGGGAACTCAATGGGATCACTTTCCTCTTTGGCGTCTGGCACTGACGAGGGAGATTTGAACTTTGACTATCTTCCTACATTCGGGCCGCGGTTCAAAAAGCTGGCAGATATGTACGGTGGACAATCTAGTGATGACGAGAGCTACGGTTTAACAGTTCCATGGTGTTAATGCCAAAAGCTCTCAATAAAGTTCCCAAGGATTTTAAAATAATTAATGACTTTTATATTCATTGTGAGTTTTATGCTCATGTTCAGTTCAGTCTTCTTGTGATTCTTGTGGATGGATCAGCTACTGCTCAAAACGTAGTGATTTCCATTATTTTATAATTTATTTATATTAGACAGTCATTATTTGTATTTAAATGACGAGACTTAGGTAGACTATAACGTTCTTGACCTTTTTAAAAATATCTTTTTGAGAGCGAAAATGCGAGTTTTTAATTGAATAAATGTTTGATATACTATAAGAAAGGTAGGTAGGTATGTAATAATTTATTTTATAACAATCAAAATGTAAAGTTGTAATTAATAAAACTAATATTAAACTGTATTTTAAAGTTAATGAATAACAAACCTACAAAAACTAAACACAAATAAATAATTTGAATTTAATTACTATTTTATTATTAACATATCTACCTAGTTCATATTCAAATCATCGAGATATTTTCCATTTATTACTTTAATCTATTATTTAAGTTGTCCATTATAGGTCACACCGGCACACCCGCCTTAGCTTTAAACATAAACAAGCTGAATTAAATCAAATAATGCATTATTTAACTAAAACGATGGGATGTTTCGTTCCATAATCTAGTTTAATATTTGCCTAATTAATAGTTTTAATTAACTCTCATTGTAGTTATACAATGATATATATTGCCATTGAATTGGATCCTGATAAATATATAAAACAAATAGACTTGGAAACAATAATGAAAGAGTCGAGAATTTATGAAATGTGGAATGAAGGATTCAACGAGTTACTATACTATTTATATTTATTACGACAGCAAAATACAAATGCGAATTCGCAAATTTTTGAGAGAATACTATGATCAAATTAAAACAATTAGGATTCTAGATAAGCCAAATCCAACTTACGATCCTCAACAATAAAAAATAAGAAAATTTTACCTTTTATAATTGCCCATATAATTTTAATTACTGTTATAGTTATTATAGAGGTCTAAATTTGAAATCCATGCAATATGAAGTTTATTTTTATTCTTATTCTGACCGATACAATTCAGGATAATTTATGTTAAATATTATATAAAATTCCTTATTGCTATGATAGATTCATTTTCCATTTAGAACGTAGTTTTACAATGTTTTAAATTTTAAGCAATTTTGAAAATATTTAACAGGTGTAATATGTATATATTAAAAATTATTTAAGTATTTATAATATATATATATATATATATATTATCAATTTAATTCAAAATATGAGTTAATCATTAAATACACATTCACAAAAATTCTATTCGTTTAAATATATTTGAAAACAAAAATGAAACATGGCAATGTAAGTAATGATGCAATAAGGGCAAGATGATATTCCTTTCTCCATTTTTCATTGCTCTGTTTAATAATTTCCATTTCATCCAAAAGTTGCTCATACCGATTTTCATTTTTCTTCTTTTCAATTCTGTCAAGCCAAACTCGAGAAGGCAACGAAAGCAAATGTAATCTTGGCAATTTTCTCAAAATAATAAATTATAATGAGCATGAGGAGATGAATACAACATATGATCATTTCATTGCTCGGCTGCTCGTCAACGGGAAATTGGAAAAGACGAAGATTTTATTCGCAGACATGAGAGTTTGCACTTACCATCTCCTTGATTGTGTTTAAAAAAAACTTCCGTTTTAAACAATAACGCATAACACATTATTCCATTTATATACTAAATTATCAAGGCCACTTAAAAATAAAAATGTTATACAAATAGCAAAATTGAATTAATCAATAATGAATTTTTCATTTTAGTTAAAATTAAATATTTGAATTTTGATTATTTTACTATTTATTTTTACCTAGTATAGCAATTAGCAAAACAGCAAAATTTTATTCATTCATTCGAATAAAAACATTTTAAATAGAGATTTGTTTCTATAAATATTTAATGTGTAATCTTTATTTAATTTTATAGCTTTTTAAGAACTCTAACAGACTTACAGCTTATCTAATATTACAACTAATTCAGATTCAATAGAATTAAATAAAATGAACCAAAAGGAATTTGTCAGCTTGAAGAATTCATAAATTAAGTTAAACATTGAAAAGGTGTTTTCCTCTATGTTTGCACAACGCTATTCAATTTGAGCACGGGTAATTGATCTTTTTTCTTTTACATAAATCGTCTTTAAACAAATAATATAGTTAAGTAAAAATAAATAGCAAGGAAAACGAATAAAACGATCCGTATTATTGGTATTTTATTCTACAATTCTAAAATTTTAATTTATTTAAAATGATGGAACATTTCAGATATTAATCTCTAAACATCAAATAAAATCAGTTTTATATCATTATTTCATAAAATGACTATATGTGTAATATTGAAAAATTTCTGAAAATTTTAATCCGGGGTCAACCTCGGGGTTTCGCTAATTGCAATATATTTCTATTTTTACTTATATTGATGAAAATTTTGCCCTAATAATTCTACTCTAATTCCCATTAAAACATTTTTCTAGAATAAGAAATGATTTTTTCTTACTATTTTTTCTTACATAGCATATGAGCAAATAAAATTCAACTGTATTTTTATAAGATAGCTAGAAAGAGAGATAGAGATATGTAGTTATATTAGCTATTATGGTATAGTTCATCGTTTATGAAAGGTATTGCTATAAAAAGGAGTCTATGTATAGAAGAATCAAGAGTTTGTGTACTTTATGAGTTTGGAATGAATGACGTGCTTTTTAATGTGATGCAATGCTGGCATTGATGTTTACTTATCTTCAAAGTGTCATAACAAGCATTGTCAATTATATTGACATATTCAGAACTTTTGGATAATCTGTGCAAGAATCGCCTAATACTTATGCAAAGAAATTTCTTCCATTAATATTTTATTTTATTAACCCAAAGTGTTTATTTTCAATTAAACGGAAGTATTAGAAAACATGGAAAAGCAAAAATTGCATATGGATAATCAATGTGTTCAAATGGACATTCTTATTTTAGTATATTTTTTATTACTTTGCAACACATTACATTTCATTATAATGTACATATAGTGTTAGTATTGAAATACTTGAAAGAAATAAGTGAAAAATTATCTTGACATACTTAAAAGCTAAAAACGCTTACATTTGCTACAACAATTTTTAATTCATGATAACAAAATACGCATCTTTTCTGATACTTGCGAATATTGTATTAGATACCTACATAATATAATATAAAATATTATGTATATTATATTTTATATAATAATAGATTTCTTACATATATTCAATTATTTGTATACAAAAATGGAAAATTTAGACTAAACAATATGAATTTAACTTTGATAATTTTATATTTTTTAATAATTTCATGTGATTCAACCAAGAACGAAATAATTAAAAATCTTATAAAATTTATGTATGATCATTGGAAGAAAAATGTTGATTACATTTTAATGGATTCTAATGATTTGATAGCTCCAGAAGACGTTAACCGTACTGACTCTACTAATTTATATAATATAAAATTTTCTTATTTTTAATTGTCTTAAATTTTTAATGTCGTGAATCTTTTTCAGAATTTGACATATTCCAAATGTTTCATAATTTTAAAAGTGAGATTCAAAATAACAAAACAAACTTCACAAGATTTCATTCCCTGGCAAACAGTGAAAGAATCAAAAATGAAATCTGCTTTATTTTAAACATTGAAGAAAATTTTCTACCTCCTTCTGTGAAATTGGTAATTAATTAAAATTATCAAATGATCAATGATGATAATAAAAGTTAAAATAATTATTTATATTTGGTTTATAAATTCCATTTCAAATTTCTATTTAAAGATTTCTCAAATAGTGGAAAATGTGAGGAATAAACCACGAACCTCCACTAGCCCATTATTTTTTATAATTTTAAATTCCACGTATGAAAGAATTGAATCCCATTTTTCTTACAACACGCCAACCATGAAATTTGGTTTATTATGTGATTTTTATATAATTTTCTCTGATATAAATAATGATTCAACCAATGAACTCAATATCTACGAAGTTTACAGTTATAATTCAAGCGTAAAAATGAAATTAATCAATATTAACAATTTTGGGAGCAAATTTGCAAGATATGATATTCTAATAGGAAGCCAAATTCGAGCTACAGCTCCTGTAAGTTTCATTCCTACCATAATAAGTTATTAATTTTTATATAGAAAACGAATAAATATAAATTGCACTTGATACATTAACCCTATTAATTTTTGCCCTATGCTAATATTAAATGAAGATTTTTAGTTTGTCAGGTATGTAATTACAAGTGATATTATTATTTTAACTAAAGGAAGGAAATTTAACTCAAGGAGAAGTTCAATTCGGCGAAATAAATGGGATTTTGTATTTCAAAGATGGGTTTGGTGTTCAAGTGTACAAAGGACTCGAATCCGCTTTCAATTTTGTGTAATACATAAATAATACATTACTTTAATATCTGAATAACTTAAGAAATTCAAATTAACGACCTCATTAACCAACTAATAAATTAATTAACTAATTAGTAATTAAATACATGGTAATCTGTGTAATTTTTGGGATTGAAAAGAACGATTGCAATTCCCACCAATGATTGGGCCACTCAATTCCCAAACGGAACTTGGCGTGGAATGGCCAAAGAAGTGCTGGAAGGTAGAGCTGACATCAGTTTGGCAAAAACAAGCATTTTGCCTTATAGAATGAGTGCTTTGTTTTATCTCCCTCCGATTCATGCTCAAGGGTTATAAAGACACACTGCATGTTAATTATTAATTTAATTACAATATTACAATTTGGGCTAAATCTAACCAACTTGTTTGTAAATTCAACAGTGTTTTAGCATTTTTTCATCAACCGTCTATAAATTCAGTTCGAAATATATTCTTTGTCCCGTTTTCTTTTGATATGTGGATTAGTCTATTGATGATGTGGATCATAATGGGAATTAGTTCTTCGGTCATAGCCTGTTTTCAAAAATCCCCGTTCTTGGAAATTGATAGTAAGTTTCTTGATCAAGGAATCTTTTGGATTTTGAGCCCAATTTGCCAACATGGTAAAATAATCAAATATAACAAAATTGACAATTCATAAAATTATAGATAAATTAGGTAATAATAGTTAAAAACTATAGTTTTTGTTATTATAATTATTATGATTATTATTATATTTATAATTTTTATTATAATTATAATTACAATTATTCAAATTATTCAATTTATAATTTGCCTTTCAAGGTTGGTACATTATTCCCCAAACTCCAGTTTTAAGAATTATTTTCATAATATCTTATATTTTGGGACTCATCACTTTTGTGGCATATTCAGCCGAATTGGTTTCGGCTTTTTCTGTGCAAATAATTCCTATTAAGACACTCGAGGATTTGATTGATTCTCCATTGTTCCTCTTTGTTGATGTTGGAAATTCAGGAGCTAAACTAATTGCTCGAGTGAGCAAAAATTAATTTAATATAACTTTAACAATAATATTGGTATATTTACTTATTTTGGAAAAATGTTGAAAATAGTAATTAAACATTGTGTATTGTGTTTATTAACTAGCTTGATAATTCCAGCGTGGTTTCAAAAACTATACAAATGATGGAAGCGAAACTTTCAAATGAATCCTTCATTCCCTTTGATAAAGGAGGAGAATTGCTATTTCAACAAAATAAGATCAACATAGCTCTTTTGACTCAACCGGACGTTTTTTACACAACTTTAAGGGGAAAGTTCTATAAAGTTGACGATGATTTATGTCAAATTAGCTTTGTTGCCGTCACAAAAACCCCATTTAGAAATGGGCTTTTTATCAGAAAAAATTCAGATTTTAAAGAAATTTTTAATGCAAAGTGAGAAGCAAGCATAAGTTATAATTATTCATAGTTTAATTGAATTGAAAGAAAATTGGATTTTTGTATAACTTTTAGATTAATCTCAATGTTTGGTTCGGGTTTAATGAAGAGATTTGTCAAATTGTATGAAAATACTTACATTCCTATTTGCGACAAATTAAGAAATAGCAACGACTTTTCGAAATTGGAGTTTAGTGATGTTTTCTCTGCTTATGTTTTTACAATCTCTGGGTTCATTTTAGCTTTTATTTTTCTTATTTGTGAAGTTTTGTTTAATCGAACGATTAGTGTTACTTTGAACTAATTTACCACCTTATTTATTATTTAATTATTAATTATTAAGTTATATTATTAATTATAATTATATTTTAGCTAATTATTTGTTATAACTACTATTAATAATTATTTTATTTAATTTGGTAATTCCTATAGTAGCTCATTGAGTGTGACATTTAATGTAAGATAATGAGATTTGTACCATTTACGATTCTTATTTATAAAGTTGATAAAATAAAATATCCATTTGAAATTTAATAATTATAAGTTTATTAAGTTTCTTATACAAAGTTATTTAGAATTATAATATAATTAATAATGTACTTAAAAATGAAAAATTAAGAATGAATATTCAAAGCTCGAGCTTCTTGTTCACCAACCAAGTATTTTTTTTCATAAGGAATCATGACATTTTCTTCAGATCGCGAAGTTATGAATGTCTTGACAGCTTTGAGATAAACAGTCGTTTGGAAAGAGGCATCTAAAATACTAAAATTAGAAAAATGTCTCAGCGCATCATTTCTCAGGTACAAGATGAGATTATTTGATTCCACGGTTGATCCAAAAATGTCTTTTCCCTTTTCCCAACTAAATCCAACTTCCCTGGTCGCTATTGGTTCGCAATTCCCTTTTATGGCTTTAATCAGAAGCTCGTCAAATGTTTCTCTTGTTACAGTTAATGCCAAAATCGACTCGCTGTCTTCTCGTTTTCCCCAAGCTCGAACTGCAGATGTAAAAGATGTTCTCAGCTCCAAAATTTTCCCAAGCTGTAAGTAAAATCGCAAAATGTTTTATTATTTACTTAAAAGATATTAATTCTTAATTAATAATTCTAAAAACTTGATATAATTTTTTATAAATTTGGCAATATAAAACAATTTTCATTGCCATCTATATGTATATTTATTAAAATATTATATATTATTATTGTCATGTGTGTTTGATTTAACGTTTACTTTAACATAATGATTATTATACATTATTTATTGTAGATAAATTATTTGAAATTTTTTATTGTAAAAATAAAATAATTGAACTTATTATTCTTAATAAGAATTTTAATAATTATAAACCTTTTGATCATTATGGGTTTTAAGGAAATGAGGTTGAAATGCTTGAGCAAAGTATGCAACGCTTGATCTGCAGTGTGTATAAAGAATCCTTTAATGAAAAAATTATTATTTTACTTTTAAGCTTTTAGATGTTTTAATGTAATAATTGGTTATAGAATTCATATTATAAATATAATATATTTAAATTAAATTTAAATATATAATATGAATTCTCAACTTCTTGATTTAATATTAATATTTAATTTAGTTAATAATATAAAACTAAGGTATTGAGACTGACAATGAACATTTAAAAAACTGGGATATTTGGCTTACAATCGTTTCTCTATCAAAAGAACCATAAATTTGATTTCCACTTCTTCCTCGTTTATTTGACGGTTCGTTGAAACGAACGAATGTTAATTTTAAGTTTGTCATTTAAAATTAACTTTTAAATTAAATTATATAACTTTGGAGGGTTATTTAATTCTACTGGGTATGATATATGAATGATTAATTGAAAATGAACTTTGAATGTGACCAATCTTCAACGGCGTTCATCCAGTGAATGAAGAATAAGAATTCTCTTCCGCAATTTTTCATCGATGGAAATCTGGATCGATTTGATTCCAATCTCTGGTCGATGAAGTTGGGTGGATTTTGATTCAATGTCACTAGGAGAATTGAATGTGGATGCGGAAATGCTTATCTTGAGCTATTCGCGTTCGTGTTAGTTTTAAAAATATCTTTTAAGATTAATTTCAGTTATTGCTCATACAAAGTATGTTCTAAGCATTATGCACTTATATTCAAGTCGTATAAACTGTAATTCTTTGCTTTTATTTTCATATTTTTTTATTTGATAGTCAATTGCGTCAGTAAATGATAATATGTATGGCAAATGATTTTGGGTTAATTTTGGATTCATACAAAGAAGTAGTTATATATATATTTATATTTATTTTTACTCAGGCATTTTAATATTGCTCAAACCCAATAGTACTCGTACAATTTTATATGAGTTTAATGCATTTGGAAATTCCATGGACACTTTGTATGGTTTCTATTGGGTTTGGCTTATAGCAATTATTAACACTTATTTTTTTAAGATTTGGTCAGAGGGTAATGCCTCTGATTGGAGATAACTTAATAAAATTCATTCATACAATATTTAAATAAACCATTATTTCAGTACCTATAATGCGCATAATAAAATGACGATCATAAAGTTCGCTCAAATAATTTTAGAGTTATTTTTTTAAATTCATTTTTATTGCTCTAAAAGAATCTACTAATAAATTACTTTAAATTGTAAATTGGGCATTAAGAATTTACTATAAATATTGTCATTGAGTTAAATCTCTTTTTAGGACTATAATATAAATAATCAATATCATTAAGTAAACAGATTGGACTTGTCGTATAAATAAGATCTAGTTCATGAACTAAAAAGTAAAATTGATGAGTTTAATAAATTTATATTTACTCACTGTTATCAGTTACATTTGACTAGGCATGTGAATTTTTGATTGTCTAAACTAGAGAAGTATACTGAGTAATTAATCTCATCAAAGCTTTGTTTTAGATAATGAATTCAATGAGAAATCATTGAATGTATATATATATATATATAATCATCTGAAATCGCATTTTAGTAAAAACGACTCCCCAATGCTTCAAATATCTAATTCAAGATTCGTAAACGACAAAAAATGAAATAAAATAATTATTAAAACCTAACAAAACTTTCATTTAATTTTTTAAATGCTAGAACACAATACTAATCTATGTATCGAGAATTCGAAAGATATCTATACGTGAAAAGTTTAGTTATAAAGAATGATCTGTTCCTCGATTAAAATTTTATTTATGGTTAATTTATTCATTTCTTTAATTCATGGGAAATATTTAAGCGAAGGTATATTATTTATTATGATTATTTACTATATTATTTTACTTGTTTAACAGTCATATAATTATATGTTATATTTTGCAATTCGATTTCGTTTAAAAAAATTATTTAAATATTTAATATATTTCACCAAATGAAAAAAAATTCTATTAAAATTCTATTGTAATTCATTTAGCCTAAACTAAAGAATCCTTAATTATAATTTCCCCCATACTTCATAAAATTGCATATTATTTTGTAGATTTAGATGATGAAAACGCAGATCTTCTATTCAATGGATTTTCGTCCTGTCGAAATCGAGCCTCAACGAATGCGAGTGAGAATTGTGCCCTTGCATGTTCATGGATTAAGAATGCGGATGGCGGAGGATGTGTTTGGACATGGGGATATCTCTATATGAAATGCATTTGCTCTTACAAAAAAGGAATAATAGGAAGCTCGGATGAATTAAAGACAAAAAACATTTCAACTCGAATCAATCGAATCAGCACAATGAAAAACTATTTAGCAACATTAATAACCCTTTTAATATTCACAATCAATTTTTCCAATTTTTTTAACATGAGTTTGTGATTCTTTGTATATTTATTTAAATTATTTGAATATATTCTTTATTTGCTATTATGGTGTGTATGACCTAATATTTACAATTTATTCTTTTTACAATTACAAAAGATGTTTCAAATTATTACAAATTATACAAGCATAAATGATCTTTGTTTTTCTAATATTAGTCCTTTCTTTTTTTTCTCATATTTTCATCGCCTTACAAGTAAATGAAAATCTTTTATTTATAAATAATTACATTATAACACTAATTATACATTTAATATAAATGCAAATATATGGTATAAATACACGAGTTTACCACAGTTTGTCAGACAATTCTTTCCAAAATACCAATAGCCCAATCAGAAAAAGCGTCGATGTCAGTCAAAACAACGATGCTATTCGGAGTACAGATCCTTTCATTGTGTTGTTGATGACTAACAATTCCCTTAAATTTAAATTATTATTATTTAATATTTAAATTGTATTATAAGCAACTAATATTAATTAAGAAATAACATCATAGTTTTAAATGAACGTACAAGAAATTTCTTAATTATCCATAAAAACTTACTTTGAGAACGTATTTGTCCAAGGAACCTTTTCCAAATCTTTTATGAAACGCGAATCCAGATCCAGAATCCCCATGGCAAAGTGATCCTATATGTATAAAAGCACATTTCTTCAAGCTTTATATTAGTAACAGTGAAACGCGGATAGCGCCATGAAAATGGGGCATTCAAGGAAGTGGGTTCCTAGTTTCACTGTTATATATTAGTAAGAGTTAGAATATATAATTTTTTTTAACTCTTTCCAATATTATTTTAAAAATTTAATGTTTGTTCTATATAATCTAATCTAATAAATAAATAAATGCATTATAAATAACTACCATTGTACGTGTTTTTGGCACAGAATGTTTTGGCTCTTCCACGGTATAATGCGCCACGATTACTCGTTAAACATTCATCATTAGGGACTAATGGTATTTCTGTATATCTTAATCCTGATTCATAATTTTGTCCTTCGTATTCAAAACCAGCAACCTTCATTGAAAATAAAACATTAATCGAAAAATTTATTATATACATAAATAATAAACAAACTCTCTTATACAATTTTTGAACCAACAATTGCATAATTGTTATAGAGTTTAATAAAATAATAAATATAAATAATGGATAATAGAATTTAATAATATCGTACTATTCCCAATCCACCACTTTCTGGAATAAATAAGCCACCAAACGAATTGAAATAACAAACTGGACGAACATAGTCGGATAATTTAATTGGCCGACTGAGCTCAATTATGGCAATATCAGATGCAAATGTACTTGGATTGAAAGATCTCGGAATCCATGTTCGACTAACCTATGAATTTAAACAAAAAATATCTCCGTCTCTAATATATTATAATAAAAATAACAAATAAATAAAACAATAACAGATTGTTTTATTTATTTGTTATTTTTCGAGTTTATCAAATTGTGTAAGTTTTTGAATGGAAATACAAACATTAAAAATCTGTGCTCCGTTCTCTAAACCGTTTCTTTCATATCGACTGCTCACAGGTCCTAAAACAATTCTTAAATCATCATTAAGGACTGGACTTCCGTTGCGAAAGGTGATGCAGTGAGCTGTCGTGAGCAAGGCGCTTTTCTCAATTAGTGAAGATCCACAGACGAATTCGAATTTGTTTTTCTTATTCCTTTTAAAAATGGCTCCATACCAAGGGAAGCTAAACTTTTTATTTGCATCTTTTCCATTGATAATAAAGGCTTGTTTGTTTAATGTGCTGCTTATAACCCCACAATCTATATTAACATTTAATAAAGAAAGATATTTAAATTATTGCAATAAACAGTTCAATTTTCAGATCAATTGTATTTTTTCTTTTTTGCCTGGTTCACACGAGAAAACACGAAAAGGCGCCCAATTCCCGTTAGAATCGCAAGTCATAGTCAGGGACGAGTAGCGAAATCGAGTTGTATAATATTTATCGCACTTTAAAATAACTTTTGTTTCCTCAATTGGATTTTCACATGATATGGGCTCATCATATGCATTGAAACAAGAAACCCTGACTCCCTTTGAGAGGATTTATATTATTTGATTAACCCTTCGTGGTTTTTAGCGTTGACAAGTGTCAACGCTAAGAACCACGAAGGGTTAATGATTTCATAATATTTTTATTTATAAATAGTTTATATTTATAAATAAAATCAATAGTTCAGAGTTGTCTTTCATTATCAATTATGGCATTAGGTATATTAGAATACTTTAATCAAATGAAGTTTAAAATAATTGTTTTATACCTGCATGTTAGTCAAATAAATAAGATAATAAATAGAAGCATATTGGGTAGGTGCCTACTTCAGATAATTGTAAAGGAGAGCAAGTCGCGGGTTGAACAATTGGGAAATTCGATTTTGACTTTGCTTTTCTCTGACAAATTTTTTCGCTTTCGTCTTTTCCATCGGGACAATCCGAAATTCCGTCGCAGAATTGAAAGGAATTTATGCATCCAGAGGCATATCCGCAGCTAACATTCCTTTCTTTTTGGTAAGCGCAATAATTCGTTGCGTTACAATATACTGGATCTTCGTCAGAACCTTTTAATCAAATAATTATTTAATTATTTATAATTAATTTATTTATACATAAAAGTATAAATACCGTCAGTGCAATCAGCAATTTTATCACAAAGACTTGAAGGTTTAAGGCATATCCCAGTATTGTAACAAAATGAATTTGGACTGCAACTTAAGATTATACAAGTATTATTACTAAATGAAACATATTGTTAGTTGTTATAAATAAAACCAAGTTTTTGCAATATATTTAAAGTTATAAGCACAAAATTAAATGCTCTTAAGATATTTGAATATATTTATACTTAAGTGATTGATGAAACTTTCTCAGTCCTTTTCCATACACTGCTATAAAATAAGTAGCTTTTTCTCCGCAGAGTCCGTTTTTCTTATTTGGGGTTAAAGCTGTGATTCCAAGGAAAGAATATTTTGGCGGATACGGCGGGGGAACGAAATTGTCAAAGGCCGAACTTCCATGAAGCAAACAACTTCCATTGACCAATAACGCCTCATTCTCTATTATGTTTTTAATGTTTTAATGTTCAAATAGTTAAATTTTCCAAATCACACAATTAGCCATAATATTGAAATGAATGAAAAATACAGGAATTTATTAAAATTAATTGTAAAAACCAGCCACTTCGCCGCAGAGCAGCCCAATTGGTTTTTCTTTGTAGTGATAATTGTAGATCCTGTCACATTCTTCTTTTGTTCGGAGTTTTAATTGAATGGTTTGAAGGCGAAAAGTGTTGTCAGGAGATTTCAAGAATCCTCCAATCGACAAAGTGCGGAGTCTTTTGTTTGGGTCTAATTTACTTATCACTTCTTCAAATTGAGGATATGGGATACAAAGTCTTCGTGTGAATGGAGAAGAGAAATCCAAAGGTTCGTCCAATTGAAGTAACACAATGTGAAACTCTTTCCTATTGTCTTCCCGAAAAGGTTCAATCAATTTTACCTATATTTATTCATATATTCCCAATAATAATATTGCATATAAAAATACAATTTAAAAATGCAAATGAAAATATTATTATCCGAGATTTTAACTAAGTGCTTTTAATTATATGTTTTAACTTAGTTTCATTAAAAATGTTTTTACTTTATGGAATCTCGTGTTTTCATCTGCATCTAATATTCTTGTGCTTTTGAGGCCAGAAGCAACAATGAGATTTTCGGGTTTCGGAAGCGAGTAACGTCGATTTTCACCTTGTCCTCGAGGAAGTGAGCCAAAAGCTCCACCAAACAATGTGAAAATCGTATTCCGGCCAACAATAATCCCAGACACTAAAAACTTAATTTCAAAACTGTGTTTGGATTTTCTTAGATAAATTCCAACAACCCATGGAAGTTTTGTTCGAATGTCTTCGGGCTTTTCTTTTATGTAACCGCAATCTTAAGTTTAATAATTTAACTACCTTATAATAAACCAGTAACAATGAAATATTTTAATTGTAAATAAGTGTATTATTATATTGTAGATAATATATTTTAATAAGTATAAATAATTATTTAATAATAATAATAATAATAATAATAATAAATAATTTGGTGCCAGTATTATGAAAAAAATTTCATTTGATTATATTATGTTATTACCTGGTGGAAAAATTTTATCTAATGAATCTCCTAAGTTTTTCTCAATGATTGACACAGCATTTACGAATTTTGGTTTATTAAATGATAATAAAATGAAAGAAATTAAAAATGTAACAGTGTGATTATTCATTTTTATATATTAATTAAATTGAATTTTACTTATCATTAATGTTGAATAAGTTTAAATTATGGATAAAAATTCAATAAGGTTCAAAGGTCTTTTTACACAGTTTGATTTAAAGAATTTGTCAAGGAATCATCTGGCGCAATTAGAGATCTGTATATAAGGAAAGAACAATCTTAAATATATTCTTGCGTTTAAAGGTGTGAAAAAGGTGTTTCTAACAGACATGTAACTTTATAAGATTTATATCTTCTTTTTTTACAATTGAGTTTCGACACGCACATTTGAGCTAAACTGGATTTAGAGACCTTGAAATTTTTTTATATTTGTTCTTATTTGTATCGTGAAATCAAAGTGGATGCTTATGTTTAATGTAAAATTTCAGAAATTAAAAAAAGGACTATCCTTTGTTTGAAGCATTTTTTGTTTGGAATCCTCTCGTGACACATTTGCAAAGAAGAGGAATTCAGGTGAGTTGTTGTTACATAAATTAATAGCATTTTTCTACGAAACAAATTTTATAGTTTTAATAGAATGAATAACTTTTAGGTTTACATTGCTTAATAGTGAAGAGTGAAAAAGTTTTTTGAAAGTTGGTGCTGACGGAACGATGACAACTTATCTAGCGAAACTTAGATATAATTTTAATTTACATATTTTCACATTAATTTATAAGTATTATTTAAATATTAATTTAAATAAAAATGTCGGTCAGGTTATAAATATTAGATAAAATGCACGCCTTTGCACACCCACTCGAGGACTGTGCAAAGTTCTTTAGCCTTGGAAATGCGAAGTTAGCTAATTGATATGAAATCAAGTTAATACAAGACATAAAATCAAAACTAGACAAATACAACTAGTACAATGATTATTGTATATTTAAATAAATGAAAAAAATAATTTTAAAATATGTCAATAAAGCAAAGGAATAATTATTTAATTACTTTTTGATCCTTTATTTAATTCCTCGAAGGTCAGAACATGTGGGCCCTCCAAAATATTGTGGGTATGCAATGCCTCTGTGCTATAATTTCATATTTTTATTAATAATTGACTAAACTATCTACTAAAAAGTTAGTTTCAATAAGTTTGAATGAAGGGGAAATATGAACCAACTCAAATTGGCGAATAAACAAACAAAATCATCAATACAAGATTAAAAAACACTAGATGTTAATGAATGGGAAAATTATCCTCGATTTAATATAAAATATAAAAAATATTATAGATTGTAAGTAAAGATCAATTAATGCTAATAAACTAACAATTATTAGTTGTATTAGAATTATTTTTTATTTATTAATAGGTCATAGTAAAATCATATTACATATATATTGCATACCTTGATTTGATAAGACATCTCTAGAACCTGCCAATAATTGTAGCGCCTGTTGGGAATTTTCCAATAAAAATCCCATAAACAGTCATTTGTGAATGATTGAAAATCAGTATGACTTTTTCATGGATTTGCCAATATGAAAATTCATTATTTTGTATTTTATGTGGAAAGTCAACTGGTTTTTCATAAACCTTGAGAGTTTTCTCCTTGAAAATTTCTTCCTGTTTTGTTTCTTCCTCTGAACATTCTTGCCAATGCCAATCAATTCTCGCATCTAGCGAAATATGTATACAAGATATAAAATTGGTTTAAAATTAAATTAATTAAATTAATCATAATTTTTATTTACAATTCTAAGCTTAATTCTACGAAATCGAACAAACAATTCTATCGAAAATGAAAAGTTGATTGCCTCATATAATCAATTATATAATTTATCCCTTAAGATTAGCTAACTTTTATTCAGGTTTTAGTAAATGTTTTATGAATTTGAATATGAATTACAATTCAAGGAAATTCCAATGGTATAACACCATCCAATTTCGAAATTAAATGATTCATATATAAATTCAAATCATTAGATATATTTAATTTAAACATTGATAATCATTATTAATGATTCATTAATTTCATTCTAGTAATAATTAATTTTATTAAGCTAAATTAGTAAGTAAGAATACTTTGGAACATAATATACTGTAATAGTGTCTGTAGATAAAAGTAAAATATGCCTAACTCTTCAAACATTTACCTAATACCTGCAACTTATAACACTTAAGTAATATACATATAATAAATATTAGGGTATTATTCCAAGACCGGAAAATTCTCGTTTCTCGGTAAAAGACGAGAAATTAGTGAAGACAATTTCTCCAGACTTTCCCGAGACTTTCTCGATACTTGTTGTTAACATATGTGTAGCCTCTAGTGATGAAATTGAATAGCTCAAATTATTGTACAACTTTTGAAATTTAAAGCACTTTTGTTTTTTGTTACTTTTTGCTCAAATTATAATATTTGACAATTAATTATTAGATATTAATTAATA
>VJMY01001063.1:0-20731 GCA_009869795.1 Neelides sp. FZ-2019 | reverse complement strand
ACGGCCTTTTAGTTGTTGAACGTCCGTTTCTTTAACAAGTTAATTTATTAACGTAGTCATTATTGAACAATTTATTGGTAAATTGTCGCATTTGCTGTTACTATCAATTTACTTTTTAAAATATATTAATATTATAAAGATTGAATATTATACAATATTTTAATATTTTCATACTTTATTTTATTTAAAATATAGATTCTACTTGAATAATAAATTTTGAAAATTTGGGACTAAAGACTTAGGGTAGATACTTTCACGCAATCACTGTTCCCTTCACTCTACAACGTAACTATCTTATAAGGCTCACTCGCACTGGGCCGTTGTCGTCCCATCGATTCCGGTTAGAGCTATTTTTTATAAGGATTTAACTTTATGATAACTTTATATAGTATGTATTTAGTATTTGAAGAAAATATATTTTTTTGCAGATTACAAGGCTCAGTTATTAACCTTTACTAAAGAAAAATGAATAAAATAAGTTTCTTATTCTTCTTAATCCTTCAAGATATGACTACTCGTAGCAATCTGGTAACAGATGGCTATGAATTGAAGCGACCTTACTCCAATAAACTGGCATGGGATAAGACATTAACACTGAAATGGTATGGGGGAGAAAAGCCAGAGTCTATTGAAGAAATAGACTCTAGCACGTTCTCAGAAAAACTGCTTGCATTGTTTAAAAAAAAACATTTCACTCAATCAGTGAACCCGAATAAGGATAATGGCTGGTTAAAGGAAGACGTATATCCAACGGATTATGAGTTGGTTCAGTTTGCTTCTTTAGTTTACGAAGCAAACGTTGGGTACAAGATTTTGAAAACGGCTGCGAACTTGTCTATAAATGAAACAGAGAGAGATATCAAGTTAAATAATATTAATGAAACCGAACAAGATAAGTTCCAAGAAATAAAGCACTTAACGGCGTGGAAATTAAAGCACCAGATATTAGCATTATATCAATTGTTCACGAAAGAGCAACGTGAAGAGCTGCTATCGAAGAAAATAATTACTCAGATGTTGTTTTTAGATAAGCCGGAATTTGTTCACCGTACGTTTTCGGAATATTTTGTCAGTGAATTCATCGCCTATAGATTAAAAAATAATGATGAAATATATCCTCAGCAGAACAAAGATGGTGTATGGAAATTTTTACTCAACGAGATTCTAATAAGAGAGGAGCACCGAATTATCCGGGTTTTTTTTGATTACCAATTAGCTAAAGATGTTGATTTGAAAGAAATGAGGGCTCATTCCAAACAGGATCTATTTGTACAAAATCTGTTGTTAAATATGATTGATAATGAAAATGGAGCTACCACTTCTTTACATATAGCCGCACAAGATGGTCTAAAGGAAACTATCCAATTTCTTTTAAATAATGTGTATCAGCAGAATATGTGGCTAACGCTTCTCTCCGCGCGGGATGAGAAACGAAATACTGCCTTGCACTTAGCTGCTCAAGCGGGCCACTTGGATATAGTAAATTTTCTGATAGAGAAAGGAGCTGTAGTTGATGCTCGTAACCAAAACAGGAATACTGCCTTGCACTTAGCTGCTCAAGCGGGCCACTTGGATGTAGTAAATTTTCTGATAGAGAAAGGAGCTGTAGTTGATGCTCGTAACCAAGGCAGTAGCACTGCCTTACACTTAGCTGCCAAAGCTGGTCACTCTAATGTAGTAAGTTTACTAATAGATAATAGAGCTAATGTTGAAGTTAGAGACAATTCTGATTGGACACCACTATTCAATGCTGCTTCTTCTGGTCATTTAGAGGTTGTCAAATTACTAGTGGAAAAAGGAAATGCTAATGTTAATTACAAAGCTAAGCGTTATGGCGGAATAACTGTATTACATCGGGCTGCTAACCCTCATCGATGGCATATAATCAGATGGTTAGTAGAAAACGGCAAAGCTGATGTTACAATTCGAGATAATAATGGCGACACGGTGTTACACACTATTGCTCAATCGGGTACCAACTCTGGTTGGGAAGAAATCAAATGGTTAGTGGACTGGTTGATAAAAGAAGGAAAATGGAAGAAGAAGGAAATTACGGATTACATTAATGCCCCAGATGAGTATAGACAAACGGTGCTGAGTTACGCTGTTAATAGTGGCTGGAATAGGCTTGATGTTGCTCATTGGCTGGTAGATAAAGGAGCTGATGTTAATAGTCTTACTAATAATCAAAGGAAAAGACTATTATTGTAATTAAGAACTCTAGAGTTGCTTTGTAAGTAAACATAACACCCTGATTTTGAAGATTAAAAGAATAATAAAAATGAGTTTAATCGTTTTATTCATTCATAGATTACATAAAAATGCCTACTACAATTATGATTATATTGAAACCCTCCACTAAACATTCAATGCCCAATAGTCAATTTTACCTTGGTTATTTAATAACCTAAATCCATTATTTTTACTCCCAAATCTTAATCTCAGATGGGGACAGCAGAAAAAAACTATAGTAGAAGCTCAAATTGTTTAATATACAATATTATGTTAAAATACATGTTGAATTTTATCAAAAATTAAATTAATAGTTTAAATGATCATTGAGTTATTAAAATGGTCACCAATACCGGACCATTTTAATAATTTAGCCTCTCTTATAAACAAAAAATACAATCCCATAACAATATTTTCAATTTTATATTTTAGGTAAAAATAATAAAATTGAAATTAATTTAAATTGGGAAAATAAATATAAAAATTTGTCAATAATCCACTATAATAGATTTGAATTTTGCAATGCTATTTATACAGCTAATCCAGATGAAGATATTGTTAAATTAATGATTGAACACACTATATATTTTAATATATTGAAAGTTTACTATTATTTAATTTATCTCACAGAAGATCGGTATTTGAAAAATCTATTTATAAATCCAAATATTAATAAGAAAGAACTAAGATTTCGTCATTTTCACTATTTAAATTTTTCCGTAAAGTTATTTTACGTTTTAGAAAGTTTGGAATTAATTGAAATTTACTGTTATTTTTGCAAATTAAAGCAAAAGTTGAATTTTGATTCTAAGTAAGTTTACTAAGTTACTAAGGCTGAAGCAGGTCAAAGAATTTCATGGTGTTTCAATGTATTAAAATCATTATTTTTTAGAGAATATTCTCAATAATAAATTAATGTATTCTGATTTGTCAACTTTTTTTTATTAAATTCAACGTTTCATCACATGTAACTTTATTGATGGGTTTTATAAAGAACATGCTGTCATATAATATGAAGAGATATAATTTTTTAATAACAATATGTACATATTTTGTAATTGGCATTATAATAATTTTACAATTTATAAAATATTCTTATACAGATACGTATAATAAAATTTTATCACTAACATTGTTTGCCTTCTTTTTTGACGAATGACATTCCTTGAACGTCTGTTATAATTTTAGTTGCGTCCTCAAGGGCCTATATTTTTTAAAATATATATTTTAAAACAAGATTTATTAAGGATTGCAAAAGTAGGTAATATATTTTATGAGTTTTCTTTAGTGATACTGGTCATTGAACATTTACCTTCTGCGTTTCCTCGCTATTAAATCTGTCTCTTGCAATTAACTCTGATTCTTGCATTAGAAAAGTTTGCATGTCTGCTTCATAGAATAATCCCAGCTATTTAAAATATTTTTATATAATAAATAGAGTTTTACAAGCGCAGAAATTATAATTTATTATTTTTAATAGTATTTATGCAACTACAACTTGAATATTAATAGTAGTTTTTTAAATATATGGTATTATTTAGTTAATAATTGATAAATTAATTTTTGTTATAAAGTACTTATGCTAACCAGATGATTTTGAATGTTATCCACCATGTTGTAGACCATTGAGTGAAATAAGGCTTTTGGTAAGTATTCATAAAATGCACGTCTAACAATATCAAAATAAGCTTGAGTGAGATTACGAACAACTTGATAATGATTTTTTTTCGTTTCAACTGATGAAGATTGTTTATTCTCAGATGACGTGGATTGTGCTATAAAACATTTATTTAGATTAAGGCGTAAATTCATAATATATTGATTAACTAAACAATTCTTAATAGATTCCAATTGGCAATTTTGTAGAAATATACCTATATAAATTGTATCAGTATATGGTAAAATAATTTTTAAATTAAAAATAATGGGTATGTATTGAATATTATTGTAAAAATTCTAAATATATTTTTATTAGGTCACATTTACTTGTAGAATTTTGTGCTTCAAATGTTTTCATTTCCTTTATTTTTTCAATGAAATTATCTTCAAGTATGACAACGAACGAAGATTGCACGTCAACATAATTTTGAATCATTATTTTTGCCTCTTCAAATCTATCATTCAAGTATTTTTTACTCTCTTTGAAGATTGTTTTGGCCAGATTAGGATATCGATCATGTAGTGGCTTTATGTTTGGAAGATTGAGAATAACATCAACATTGTCAATTAACAATTTGTTCACATGATTCGCACATGTAAGTGATGGCTCGCGTAATTGTGGAATGATTTTTTTCACCAGATCTTTAAACGTAGACTAAAAATCGAATTTTATATAAAATATATTTTATTAAATATTTACATTGATAATAGTGCACTAAGTGTTGCATGTGATGATTAAAAATGCAAACCTCATAATTAGGAAACGAATGTTCAGCGCCTCTTGTATAGCTCATTGCCGATTTAATTATATCATCAGATAACCCTTTGATGGGATCAATTTTACTTAAAAATTCTTTAAGATTGATTGAAGTTTCAATCCGAAGTCTTTCACTGACAGCTGTGTTGAACGTCTCAATATTTCTGGATGTTCCATCTATAGAATCCTTGAATGCGTCTGCAAATCTCTTTACTATATCGGCGACAGTATTGAAATAATTAACTGGTTGAACAGAAGTACCGAGCATTTTTAATTTTTTCTCATTTTCAATTCGCAATGATTGAATTCTCATCTAGATGAAAATGACAAATATTTTTTTAAATAAATATTTTTTGCATAACGTATGATATTTATTTAAGTTATTTAGCGAAAAGCGTTAATATTAGAATTAGCTATTATATTGAGTTTAAAAGAGTTTCATAAAATATCTTATAAACGTTAGGTACCTATAATATACAAGCCCAAGTATAAAAAATAATTTCACCTCTAATGGAACTAAACATTTTTCAATGTGAGACAAAAGAATTTGACTCAAAGTACTTCCCAAATACGTTGATCCAGTCCGATCCTTTAAATTGGGATAATTCTTTTTGAAGAAAATTTCTTCCTTTTTCTGTCCATCTTTAATGGAAAGGCCATTTGCCAAATCATGTTGTGACCGATTTACAACTCCTATAATTCCCAAGTTAACGGGGAGAATTTGACCGTACAAAATCTCATGACCAACCATCGTATCTTCTAACAAGTCAAATTTGGTAACAACGGCCAAAGTTCTCTCTCCAGCAGGATCCACAATCTTTGCTAATTTCAAACTCTCAGATGTTACAATGTCGGCGTTGCCTTGGCAAACGGCAAGGATTATACTTGAGGGATTTTGAATGTAGGAAAGAATAAGATTTTGAATTTGTTCCTCAATGTCGGCTGGTTGGTTTCCACTGGATATCTTTAATTATTTATATTTAGTGATCATTTAAATTGTTAATTTAAAATTTTCTAATATGAAAAATATTTTGTAAACTAAGTAGAAATGGTTAGTATATGGTCAGATGTTTAAAAAATTTATTTCGTTAAAATAATGCCTTGACACTTCCTGGTAAATCGACAACTGTCAAATGTAAAATATTTTTTGAAAATATTTTGACAACAATTGGTCGGTCAGTAATATTTTTATTATTTCCAATTAATTTGGTTGTTTCTTTTTCGATTTCCCCTCGAGCTTCTTCAAAGTCAGTGTAAATTGTATTGGGCTGAGACAAAATCTTGCACCATTCTTCTTTCCCGTAGGTTTCTAAATATTTAAATGGATTTTTTTAAATTTCTAAAATCATTTTATTGTCTTATCTGATTGAGAACCTTTAATTTTTTCTAATGCTTCATTGCCATCTGATAACGGAGTTAATTGTAAAATAATTGGACAGCGCGTGACCATGCCATTCCCTCTTGGTAAAATAGAATGTCCGACAAGACTTTCAAGAATTGAACTTTTTCCAGTGCTCTTAAAATACAAATTTATAATTATACAATATTGTTTATATTCTTATTGATAAAAATTAGGTAATTTACATTAATTTTTAATAATTAACATTATTGATATTTTTATATTAAATACCTAAGAATTGAATAAATACTTATTTTGTAGTTAAAAATAATTAAAGTATTTTAAATTAAATTATCAAAATTGCTATCGCCTCTACTTGTGATCCGACAACTACAATCTGGGGAAGTTGAATTGCTTCAGCAGCTTCTATTCCTGCGCTATTGAAAGCATCTTGGAGTTTGTTAACGACGCCAATAAGAGAATTCATCATACTGAAATGTCGTGTAAATCATGTATTGCATAATTGCATTTAAGTCAGGTTAGATAATTAAAATACAAAAATTAATAAAAAAAATATATACCTAAATATATTTTACCATTATATTTCAACAATGTTTTTTATACAATTAATTTTTTAAATAAATAAAAGATTTACCTCAATATGAAAATTTATTTGTAAAACTGTAAGAGAAGTAAAGACAAATTAATTTTGAAATTTGTAAGCTTATATCTTACTCGAATAAATTCAACAGCTTTTTGTTGTTGTTGCTTTGGTGTTAAAATATTAAAATCAACTAGCGTAATTGTCAATGATTTTTTTATTTAGGTGCATAAGATTAATTGGTTATATGTAAATATATGAATGTATGCTCATAACTGTAATTCGCTTCTTTATCCAATTATATTAATTAAGTTGATATATGATTCACCCACAATAAGTGATTCACAGTTATAAGGTTAAAGGAATCTTTAACTTTAAAATGTCTGGCTTAGATAAACGATGTATTTATGAATGCTTTGAAAAGTTTTGAGTCTTTAATATGTTGATGTATGAAACCCTTTTTGTCTCTTTCTCATCGTAAAAATATTAAAAATTTCTCCTATGGCATAACTGCAAAATTAACATTTAAACTTTTCTTGTACGAATGCTTAATCTCATTAAAATTTGCTTTCGTATATTTTAAAATAAATCTGTCTGGGAATTTTCTTGAATAATAAATTGCATAAACACATACCGTATTGCCCTGAAACATGCCCCGGGGTATCTTTAAATTATTTCACACCGACCCCCTGGTATCTTTCGGATCCTGGTAACTTTCGGAAGACCCACACATGTTTAAATAATTATGCTGAGTACAAATATCAATTATCAAAAACTTTATTAGTTTCAGCGCATTTTAAATAGTAATTAGGTTGTAATTAAAAGTAAATGAAAGAATTGAAGCTTGTTTAAACTTAATAAGAAACGCATATAAGATTACTCAGCAATTAGACCTGGGTATTTTTTGAGACCCAGTTATCTTTAAAATTCTCACGTCGGACCCCCGGGCACCTTTCGGGACCGGATAACTTTCGGGTCCCGGGTATCAATCGGGGCAATACGATAATATATGTTACTTATATCATAGTAATTTTGGTTGATATCATGACTCACATTTCATTTTTGGCATATGTATTTAATTTATGGAGAATCATTTATAAAATACTTAAGCATATTTGCATAATATGTTACTAAACAATTACTAAAAAGTTATATTTAGTTTCTGATTCTCAAGCATAATTAACTTATAACTATAATATGCTAGATGATTTATAAGATAGTAATTATGGTTGCATCAAATGGTTAAAGATGATTACATAAAAAAGATTCGAGATAAGATGCAGGCTTGACCCTGGTACAATGATCAATTTGAGTCATGAAAATAATCTCGTGATGCTTGAATCATCGTTAGTCCCAACAATTTATATTGACCATAAGAATATTGTGGATTGAGAAAATGCAGACGTTTTGTTAAGTTTTAGACTTTAGACCGAATGCATAGATATTAGGTATATACCTACATAAAACAATGTAATAAATATGATTATAATAAATAACTTAAGTAATTCGTAATACGAATGAGTTAAGAGCAATTTTTTCTTTATGATACAACTTTTATTCGGAAATCTATTCTACAAGATTCTATTTCGTATTGTAAAATTTACTATTTCAGTTATTCAATTTGAATTTTTTTTATTAAATAAAACTATTTAGCTTAACCTTAACCTTCCCTTACTTAGGGAAGGGACTTTAGCCTACTGTAAGTGAAAGCAGTAAAAAATAATTCATATAAGAAGATTTTTAGAAATACTATTAGCCAAATGCCTTTTCATATGTTAAAAAGGATATTTTAAAATTTTGAATATACTCTAATTAGTCAAAATAAAAATTGTCAACTTTTAAAAAGTGCTGGGTCATTACAATGAACGGTAAATTCAAAACAAAATAAACAATATAAAATATAAAATAAATGTTTACAAAATAAATTGTAAACACTTTGTAAGTACTTTAATATTATTTTAAAAGAATTGCTTTCAAGTTGATCAATTTGGAATTTACTAAAAAAAATAATAAAATTGAAATCTTATTCAGAAATGACTTCGGTTGGTGAAATGGAACTGAAGAAATGGCCCATATTGGGTTTTATTGAAAATGAAATTATTTCTAAAATTGAAATTGCAGCCATTTTTGGTTAGCTATTTATAGTTCTTTCAAGTTACTTTACATTAATTAGATACATTTATATTCAAGTTTGATATTTAAATGAAATCACTTACCTACATAAATATTAGGGCAGGGTGCGGACAATCCGATCACCTTTAAAATAATGATTTATATTAAATCGTATGAAAATAAAATAAATTAAACTGGTTAAAATATTTAATTGTTATTTAAGTATATTTAGCAAAAATTATATTTACAATAAATATTAAGGCTTAATTACAATTTCGAGGGAATCAAGTAAACTTTTAATTTTAACTCAAGATTAAATTAATAAAAACAATTAAAACTTGGGGATTAAGCAAAGCTGCATCATTTCTTTAAAATTTTATTTTATTAGATTTGTAATGAGTGATTTAAGAATTATAATGACTCATCAGATCGTCCCCCCTAGCGGATTGTCCTCACCCAGCCCTATACATTATTTGAGAAAAACAAAATATGATATATAATGTTTTTAGTATTTAAATTTGAAGATTAAATAAGAATAAATGATTGTAATAAGAAAAGCATTTTATTTATTAAATATGAGTATATATTGTACAAGTAGTTCAATTAATCATTTAGTTAATTTAGGTTCAACGATAGAAGGTTTTCTTCTCCTTTCCTTTTTGCCCAATATGGATCATTTTACTGCTGAATGGCTAGTAGTTTCATAGTTTTATGCTAATCATTTACATTTCTGCATAAATGTTGATTAGAAAGTGACTTTTCGCGTATTTTCTCATTATCCAATCCATTTATTTATTCCTGTGACTTTATCATATTATTTTTATATTTATCCGTTTTATTATGTCAAGCTAACTTTTCTTTAAAAAAATATTTATTATGTCGAGTTTGCCTTTTCTTTCTGCGGTTAAAACCTATGCCTATTATTGTTAAACTCATTCGTATACTCTCTCACAAGAACATATAATATGGTTTTGTACTGATTTTTTTGGTTTCAGGGCATACAGGAGGAGAAGCGATATTTGTAACGAAAGACGACGAAGTGTTTGCTTTGGGGATTAATTCAGAAAATTGCTTGGGCATCGGAAATAATATGATTCCTGGTTTTAAACATAATAGAATTGACGAATTATGTGGAAAACGAATTGTTGGTAATGAAACCTATGAATGAATGTTACAGGATTAATTTTATTTATTAATAAATGACAACAAACGTTAAATTAATAAATAGATTTTTGTGTGGGAAAATCAATTGTTTACGCTATCACACGCGAAGGGCAAGTGTTTACTCCATTTCAATGGACTTCGATGAGTAAAGTAATGAGATTTAATTTTTTTAAATGTTTAACAATATGTGTTTAATCGTTTCAAATATTTTTAATTGGTAATTATTTTTAAGTTTTGGAATAAGTATATTGGTGAAAACTTGACTTGGAAACAGTGCGAATGGGAAGATAAAAAAATACAAGTTTTAACTGTTGCTTGTGGATTATCACATACCTTGTTCCTTTCAACGGATAAAGATGTAAATTCTTCTTTAATAACTTTAAATTTTGAATAAAAATAAATCACTTTTACAATTAATAATTAGGTATACACCGAAGGACGGAATGAATTTGGCCAATGTGGCCAACCTCTTTGCAGCAGTAAAAATATATCTCCCCTATCAATGATTAAAATGAGTAATTTCAATATTTTTATATCATTATAATCAATGTGATTTATAGCATTAGGTAATACTCACAGTAATTTAATATAAGTATGAGAATACATTTAAAATTTTACTTTATAGTAACAACTGAAGATGTCAAAATTAATTATATTGCTTGTGGTCAATATTCATCATTTGCGGTTTCTGACAAAGGAGAAGTAATGAAAAATATTTTGTTAAATATTGCACATAATTACTAATTGCTAATAAGTACAGACAATACTACTTAAAAGATTTAACTAAATATAACAAAAAAATATGATTTATTTCAGATATATTTTTGGGGAAAATTTTGTAAAATAACTTAAATTATTTCATATTCATTAATAATTATCTGCAATTAAACCAGTACAAATATATTATAATTATTGTTGGAACTAAATATACAATTTTTAAAATTATAGTAGAATCGTCAGAGTCTATAATATTTCCTAAAAAAATATATATCCCAATTGTTTTCGTAATAAAGGTAAATAAATTATTTCAAATTAATTTAAGAATAACACAAATGTCTTAAAAGTGTTCTGATTATACTTTCAATTGTAATTAGTAATTTTATTCCAAGCTGTTTAAGTTTGATATGTAATTCATCTTTAATTAAAGGCATTAACAGAATTAAAAATTATTAATAAACATGTTTATTTTATTAGGTTGTTATTGGAGCTCAACATGGCCTTGCATTGACAAAAAATGGTGCATTATTTGGATGGGGAGTAAACGATTTTGGTCAAAATGTCTATTTAAATAATGATTTATTGATATTTTAACAAAATTTAAGTTTTTGCTACTTTTAATATATAAACAATTTCAAATTTACTTTTTAATGTATTTGTACAAGGCGTTTAGTTAATCGATTCACCCTGTAAAATTGTAATTAAAGATTTGGCAAATTTTAACTAAAAAGGTTTAATAGAGCAACAATTGGATTAGATATTAAATTTTAGATAAATATATTAACCAGAGACTTAATGGCAGCCTATATTCTGAGCGGCGACTCTCCTATCTAAGTTTTTGTTTATTATTGCTTTTATTTACCCATAAAAATTTAATGAAATTCATTTAAAGCAAGTCCTTATGCTATGTTTTATAATGGTTAAATTCAGAGGCGACAAAGTTTATCAATATTAATAAAGGCAAAAAGGTATGTCTCGAATGTGTAGCCCAACAAAATTAAATATAAGATGAGAGTTTTTTTTAACTAATTCGAATGTCCTGATTACGAATCTGAAATCAGTTTGCGACGCTCTCAATGACAAAATTAGCTTCATTTCAAGTTAAAAGGCATTTTACATTGGGCGCGCGTTAGCGCGACCAATTTCTTCTCATTATTTCATTGCTTTTTCGTTGCTCATTCTCTCATTCCAATTTTCCCAAGTTAATTGTCACATATTCTTGTTCCTATTAAGTTAGGTTAGGTTAGAATTTTAATTTATCTTAGCATTTATCTTGCTTTTGCATACTTATTACTTTTTTGTATTAAAATAACTTTTTCATTTTATAAGAGCGACGCAATCTGACTTCAGATTCGTAATCAGCACACTCAAATTAGTATAAAAACACTCGCCTTATATTTAATTTCGAGATATTTTCCTTCAAAAAGAGATTAAAAGTGTAAACTAAAAAGAAAGTAATTTTTATTTCCTCGCTTTCTTTAATGGTCTCGCAGAATATAGGCTACCATTAAGCCTGTGACTAACATATTTACCTAAAATTTTAACAGTATCTAATGCTTGCTCTATTAAACCTTTTTAGTTAAAATTTTCTGTCTTCTAGTTTCAGAGATGTTCCAATTTTACCGGATGAATCGATTAAATAAACGAACTATACATATAATTATTTTATTCCAGGGTACAGGAGAAAAAACCAACGCCACGGTTGACATTTCATTTCCAATTAAAATTGCCGATGAACTTGGTTGGATTGCTGACATAGCAGCATCAATACATAGTGACATTTCAGTCTGTATGACGAAAGCAAAAGTGTTTATGTGGGGAAAATGTGGATTTCAAAAAATTTTTTCGCCAATGGAAACTCGATTTAGAACGATGAATGAAGTTTTTGCTGATTTTTCTGATCCAAAAGTTACTTGTACTACTATCAAAACAGATTCGTTTAAATCGGAAAGCATTTACTATTCTTTAAGAGAAGCTTTTGATGTTGAAGTATGATATTAATTATTGTTTTAAATTTAACATCTAATTTTTAAAATATTTCCATTTTTCAAATAATTACTAATATTTTTAAGGTCGACTTTATATTACATGCAAGCTAAATATTTTTTATTCTAGAAATTCAGTGATATTCATTTCTCAATGGAAGGGAAAAAAATATATTGCAATAAGCATATACTTAAAATCAGATCAAAATATTTTGAAAATAAATTTAACCATGAACTAGAAAACAAGTATGTATCCTTATAATTTAAAATAATTTAATTCAACATCAATTTTAATATTTAAGAATAAGAAATAAATAATTATTTTTTATTAATATTCATAATTAAATTTTGTTAACGCATCATTTGTTAGTACATGTAAAAATATTTGTACATTTATGAAATGCATTATAAAAATTAACTCAAAAATTAAAATTATAAAATGTATAACTGAACTCTAAATTTATGAAGTACCTACTAGCAAATAGCTAATGTAAAATTTAAAAAATATCTTTTAGACAATCAAGTTCAGAAATGTCAGCTTCATTTTCATTCAAAGAAAATAGCTTCAATAGTTTAAGAGATGATTCACATAGGTAATTTAAAAATATTGTACATATATTATGTTTATTAAAGATATAAGTATTATTCATTCATTCATTATTATTAGTGTTATTCTGATTATTAAAGATTATATTTAAAATTATGTTCTGCTTACATTTATTTACTAACCCTAACCTAGCTATGTAGGAATGTAGTATCTTTTATAGATAGTATGCATTATATATTAAATACCTATAATATTCTTTTTCTAGAGCAAATGGTACAATAGAATTAACTGAAGAATTCACAAGTAACTATAAGGTGTTTAGAGCCTTTCTTTTATACTTATATACAGACGAATTTGATTTAACCCCAAATGATGAAAACGTCAAAGGTTGGTTACAAAAATCATTTGAAAGTTAATTTATTTAAATGCTCATATCGAAGAATTTATACATAATATGTACAATACGAGGTCAGATCACGTAGCTACGACTCATTCACTAATTAATAACTCCGAAGATAAAGGTCTGATCAACAAGAAATTTTAGTATTATTAATATATGACAACCATGGAAAACATATTTAAAGTAAATCGGATTACGTATGTCTGAGATATTTTAGGTCAAATTTAGGACATATTTTTTGAATTTGTTTATTTACGTTTTTTTAATTTTTCAATTTACTAAACATAATAGAATGTTTTCAAAAATTCAATGAATGTCACTTAGTATTTATATATATATGTGAATTTTATAAAATGTGAATGAGTGAATATCTTCATTTTTGACATTCACCATGTGTTTATGATATAACCTTTATTTTAATGAGTAGGTAATTAATTAAAATAATTTTAGAAATGTTCAAACTGGCAACTCATTACAATGAAATTGGCTTAAAAAATAAATGTGAAGTTTTACTTATGGAATCAATCACTATTGAAAGTTCTCCTCAAATTTATGAAATGTCTGTAAATTACAATGCAAAAGTAATTATACCTCTACCAAAAATATTTTAATACTATTTTAATTAATATAAATAGAGACATTTAAAAAAATTGAATGTTACATATATACCTATATATTTATTATACATATATATGCATGTATAACAATTTATTTATTTTTTAGAAATTAGAACAATTCGCCCTAAAATTCATGGCAACGAATGCAGAATCAATTTATGCTTTGAATTCATTTCAAGAATTAAATGCTAAGGTCGCAAAGGAATTGAAGACTGTGTTGGATTTAGTGGATGCTGTTAAAAATGTAAACTTGTAATAATACCGTGTGAATTATAAGTCCCTAATCAGAATTAATTCATTACCATGGGTATTGTTTAGGTTTAGTGTGAAACCCACATCTTTTTCTCAAAAATGACTATCAACTCATCCTCACATACTATGACACGTTCACGTTAGTCGAATTATCCGACAATAGTTAAGCATAGGGAATTAAAAAAATTGGGATAAGTAAAACTTTCTAACCTAACTTAACTATGTATAAATGAATGTCGTGAGATATAGAATATATTGTCGGATATCGGATAACTCGAATCTGCTATTACTGAAAATTATTTAATGCCTTTTCCACAATTGTTTTAAAAATCATGCAGGAAATTTTTAGTTCAGTAAGGGGAATAAACAATACTTAGTTTTAAAAAAATGTAGTAAAGTAAGAATATTGTTTAGAAAAGTACATGAAAAGGATTTAGTAATTATTAATTTTCAATTACTGGTGAGATCCAAATGTATTTAAATGAAAACATTTTAGTTTTAAATAAGCTGAATTTGTTCATTATTATATATTTTTCAATTATTATTAATATTTAATCACGTTGGAGGAAAATAAATCAATATTAATAAAATTAATGTTTTCAATTTAGTTTGCTAAATTATAAAAATTTCATATCAATTTAATTGAATAAATTATTATGTAATTCTTAGCACAAGTAACTTTTAAAATAACTTTCTTTACAAACTCACTCAACTATAGAACCCCGCAAAAGACCAGAAAAAGCCACGTGGAATATATGACTGTAAAAATTGTTATTTTAAAATTGCAATTTTATAAAGTAAAATTATGAATGTCAGATTAATTCAGCGCCTTTACTTTTAAAATATGTTATTATTTATAGAAATTTGCGATAGTATAAATATAAAATAATATTTTATTATTTGTTATATACAAATACCAAAAATAAGATATATACATAAATAAAGATTAAATCAAACAGGCGAGTTTGTATTTTCAACATGTATTTCACAAATTACATAATAATCATTTTGCAATAATTAAACGTAGTCATTTTAAAGCAATCATTTTTTATCGGGTGTCCAAACATTCTATATCGGGGGAGAAGGCGGCTATTATTATGAAATCTGTGTAGGGGAGGGGGTAGTAGTTTTTTTTAACAAAAAAATCATTCTGCATCTACTCAAATGCGTAAATATGTGTACATTTTATGTTTTACACTACACATATTATGCATTGCTCAAGGACATTTAGGTATTTAATGGGCAAATTCGTTTAAATTAGTTAGAAATATTTATATATAAATATATATATATATAATAACTATGTATATAACATTATAATATTATTATAGTTAAGTATTTTAATATTATATTACATATTCTTTAGTTAACGCAAATTGAATCGAATCAAATAATATCGAATGGAATTTATAACTATATTTTCACTTTCAATTCCTTGTAGTATAATTTTAATCGTTTTGTGTTGTAAAATCCAAAGGGATAAAGCGAATAAAAGAAAAGCTCGCACAGGTCAGTAATATATTTCTAGTTTCTAGGTAAATTAAATTAACATGTGAATTATTCATTGAGCTTAAAATGTTTATTTTGGCTTTATAAATAGCAATTCAATTAGTAAACATTACAAATTACCAAATATGCAAGTTATTTATAAACGTTCACGAGCGATATTTTTTATTAAATATCCAATTTAAATAGTTAATTATTTTAAATACTAGCTATTATGTATGTTATATACTTAATATATTTTGTGTTTTAATCAAAATTAAATGTCCATAGCAAGCAGAAAAATAATTTATATATTGGTAATCTAACGGTTGATATTTGAAATGTGTAGGCGAGGGAAATTATTCAAATTATTGTGACTGCTTTGGAGGAGACTATGGAGGAGACTATGGAGGAGACGGAGGGGGAGACGGTGGAGGTGATGGAGGTGGAGACGGTGGCGGAGGTGGAGGTGGAGAATAAATTCCAACATTTCTCTTTTGAAAACACTATATCAAGTTTATTATTAGAATATTATTTCAAAGTTGAACGTAATGGGTATTGAGAAATATATTTTTAAGACAAATTCCAAAGTATAAAATAGAGTTTTATTGTTCATTTAATTGTTTGAGTTTGCTACTTGAATATGAAAATAAAATAGAATTCTAATTTCAAGCAATTGATATTAATTTTAAATTTTAAACATTCCTTTGTAATAAGATTAAATAAACATGTCTATGTTGGGAGTTGTGATTAAATTATTTTATCTTTCATATTAAATTCATAATTCTAATTTATTTGGCAAAATATTAAAACATGAAAATAATATCATTCTTCATATAAATAATATCTAATTGACTTTAATGAATAAATGTGAAAAATAAAGTAAAAAAATGGTAAACGTAAGTAAGGGAACTTCAGTCTGCACTTAAAGCTATGAGAGCTATAATCCAACCCATAAAATACTCACAACACTACAAGGATCAAATTGTCAGCGATACATATTTTGACATTTAAGAAATTCTTGAATTCTAGAAAGAATGTTAATATTTATTTTAAAATGTTTAATTAAAATGATTCAAGTAATTTTTTATAGTAAAAATTTAAAAAACGACATTAGAGAGTTTACTTTTATTGCCAAAAAATAGTCATTATAATTGGGATTTTAAAAAAATTAATGACCTAGTCCAAGCAATTATAGCTCAATAATTGGGTCTTTATAATACAATATTAATAACTTCATTCACTTAACACTAACTAAATTGACAATTTCAATTTTAATGTATATAAAATTTATAAAAATTCTCATTACTTTCTTCATTACATTTCCCGCGAAAGTGAAAAGTTGAAGGTAATGTCCAAAAAAGGTTCTTTACAACATGGATAAAATATTGTGTTAAGTTCTCCAACATTCTTCGTCATCTTCCATTCTGTTTTTGCCAATAATCCTAAATCCATTTCGGGATTCTAAAAATTGCGTAATTAATTGAGATAAACTATGAGAATTTTATTTTAATGTTTTAAATAATAGATAAATCAATAACCGTTTGATTCCAATGGCTTAATTTCATAACGTTTCCATCATGAATCCAGGATCCAAATTTAAAATAGCAATTTTGAACAGGAGCCAAAACGTTTTTATTAATTACAAGATCACAATTTGCCGAGATGTGACAAGGTGAAATCCAAAGAACAAATCCCGTATTCTTGACAATCAAATTTGTATCTTTACATTGATCAATAGCTTCACCATTTATTCGACTATAAAATTGAGAAAATGTTAATAAGGTTATTTGAAAACAAAATAAAAATAGCGAAAATAAAATAGTAATTAAAATTGCCGGTTATATAGGGTGATATCAGGCTTCCAAACTTCATTAGCCTCAACATAAACATCTGTGACCCCCATGGTTTCCGCGTTCCATTTCAGGCGTGAGTCGGACCATTTCTGAAATGAAATATTTCTATAATTAACGAATATTAATTTGACAGCGAAAATCAATTTTTGAATATAATTGCTTCTTGCATATGTCAGCCAGATATCAGACTCAACTGTCATCTTAATGGGATCCTTGAATCAAAATAATAAATGTTAAACGGAAATGTTAAATTTGTAAAAATATTAATGCTAAGCATATTGTTATAGTTAGTACAAAATAAATATGATGCAATAAATGTATATTAAAATGTAATATTTTACAGTTATGTTGAATTCAATTTCTTACAATGTTGATGTATGTTACAGATGCGCCAATAAGTAACATTAACATCATCAGGAATGTTTACTTTGTCGTAATTATTCAAAATTAATTTTCTGACGTTTGTCCTTTGTTCAGCAGATCCATAATTAATTTCTTCTCGAATTATTTTATCATCTCCAACATTTTCTGTCACCGTATCTACTTAAATGCAAAAATTAATTATGCATGTAATTATTTATATTATACTATCCACAAATGCACCTTTAATATCTTCCAGAACAGCGAAAGAAAATCTGATTGGAAAAAGTACGAAAATCACAATGGGCAAAAAAATATTTACTTTCATTTTAAATTTAAAAAAGTATACAAATAATTTTTAAAATTTAATAAAAATGAATTGATTAAAATAAAAATTAAGTAAATCCGCAGTTCAATGCAAAATCAATGAAGTGAACCTTCACTATTTATACAAATCTGAAATTAATCAATTATAATAAAAACGCCATATAATTTATTATGCGTCGATTTAGTAATTTCACTCATTACTGAAAATTAGACAAATATTTATATAATCCATCCTATATAATAATTAAATAAATTCATAAATACAGAATGGTGTTATGCAATGTAGCCCTATGTTAGTTAACTAATTTAAGCAGATAGCCTCTTACACATACAATATAATATGTAATAAATATAACCTCTAAAGTAATCACGCATAAAAAGCATCTAAATTTTCATGTAACAACGCAATACAAAACAATGAGCTTCATTAATTCTTTAGTTTGTCAATAATTAGAATCATATAAATATACGAGGGTGATTCATTATGTAGTGGCACCACCCATACAAATAGTCTCATGCTTACTCTTATTAGCGAATACTATTGTTTTCATAAAGAGATTTTTTTTTAAAAATTACAAAAATTTTGGAGTTCCTAAGTATCGCAGTACCGAATTTTAATTTGGACATTTCTAGACATATTTTGCTATTTATAAAAATAAGTTAAGATATTTTGTCCAATATGATAAGCATCGTTTCCACGCTTCCACAATGTCTCGACTGAACAAATATTTACAATTTAGCTATAAGCTTTTTTAACAAATTATTCAAAATATCAAAAAATGAATTTTACTAATTAATTTTAAACTGTTATTTAATATTTACTCTTACTAACTGTTATTGATCTTTAGTCTTCAATCCTGGGTGCTCAAATTACTCTCAAGTTCCCCGGCCAAATCCCGATCAGTACTTAGCTCCTATCTGGGCAGCGTCTTAGTTTCTGATCCTTTTGCTTTACATATTTGCCCTTTTTATACCTCAAGCTATCCTTATTTAATACCCTACTTAATTAAAATAATATTCTAATTTTACAAAATTTCACTTAAATTACACCTAAGAGGAACATTTATTTGAGTCAAACATATTTCGCTCTATATCTATATGTAATATAAAAAGAAGAGTTTAAGTGAAAGTTACATTGTATAAACCTTAAGGGTTTCTATGGTCACATATTGAAATTGAACCAAAATTTTGTAAAAACTTTTATTGCCATATAATCATATTGTGAAACAATCGCTCAACATTTCTCATTCTTTTTTTCTATACCATGTTTGTGACTTGAATTCGTCTGAATCATTAAAGTGCATTATTTAAGCATTATTATTTAAGCATTATTTAAATGTACACGCTGTGATTAGCCGCTACTTTTTAATACTGGGTATCCAATCATCATTATATTTTATTAAATTAATTAATCCCAAAAGCCCAACAAAATTAAATATTTTATGTTATATTTTATGTTAAATAGTAACAACTGTTATTTCTCTCAATAATTGAATGCTTGCAAATTATGAGATCTATAATAGTAGACTACGTAACTCCACATCTTCAATGAAATTTCATATAACATTTAAATTAATTTTAAAATAGTTAAAATGCTGCACCCTAAAAACATAAAAAGCTTTTTAACTTTTCTTAAATTTATTTCTAAACTTAATGTTTCCTCATAACATTAAAAATAATAAAATTATATTAAATAATTCAAAATTGAAAATATTTATTTTATTTTCAGCATATACGTATTTATATTTATTTTATTTTTTATTTCGCTTTTCATAGATTCGAATTGGTTTATTTTTTATTTTTGAAGTTGTGCTTATAATTATTCTAACTTTTTTAATCTATAAATGCCAAATAATACTTTCATGGTCATTGTCTTTTAAAGGAAAATATTTTGTCAATTATTTAAACAATCTTTTGATTATTAATAACAATTTTTATCAAGAAAGTAAGATTATATTCATTAAATTTTTTAATTTGAAATTTATTTCTCATTCATTATATAATTTTTTTAAAATATTTTTATTTATTTTAGAAACTTCCAAGAATTTAATTGAACTTATATTTGATGATCGATTAATTTTTTATTTGTTTTTCTCTGGTACATCAACATCTTTCTGTATTTTTTATATGATCCAACAAATATATTATTTATTTATTCAATTTTACCTTCTAATCAGGATTGGCATAAGTTTCACTTTCCAACCCCCACTGAAAAGAAAAGTGAAAGATTGAAAAGTGAAATTTTGTGAAAGATAGAAACATAATTGAAAGGTATGAATTTCCCAACATTATTTTTTTAATATTTTTTATATTTTCTACAT
>VJMY01001062.1:0-20772 GCA_009869795.1 Neelides sp. FZ-2019 | reverse complement strand
AATAAATTATTCCGAATCTGTGAAAATCGATATAAATAATAAAATAAATATAAATACGCATATACTGTTAATAAAATGAATATTTTCAATTTTGACTTATTTAATACAATTTTATTATTTTGAATATTATTAGGAAGCATATTAATTTTAGAAAGAAATTTAAGAAAAGTTAAAAAGCTTTCTATGTTTTTAGGATGCAACATATTAACTATTTTATTAAAATATATATCAAATGTTAAATGAAATTTCACTAAAGATGTGAAGTTACATAGTTTTTATAATACTATAGATCTTTTAATTTGTAAGAATTTAATTATTGAGAGAAATAATAATTTTAATATTTTTAATGATTATATATTGATTTTTTAAATTGAACATAAATGTCTCTTTAATTTGATTGAGTCTTTGGGGCTAAATAATTGAACAGAATTTAATAGATGATTGGATGATCTGTAATTACAAATAAAACTAGCGGTTAAATTCAGCGTGTACATTTAAATAATGCTTAAATAATTGGTAACCATTAAAATAGAATAAAACAAACCTACTTATTTTTATAAAGTTTGAATAGCGGCACTAAATTATAATGAAAAAACTTGTTTCAACTAAAATCCATATAATAAATTATCAACCAAACAGCATTGTTTATTTAATTGTAATTTAAATTGTATTTTTAAACTCCAATACTTATTTTTCATATGATTTGAAAATATCAAACAAGGCATAGGAATAAAATTGATTGTGTTGATGACTGTTACAAAATATTACTATATTATACTTTGTCTTTGATAAATAACCGGGATAATTTGAATTGAATTAATTGAGGTATTTTGGGTGAATTGCAGGTATTGAAGTCAGAGCGGGATTCTGACAATTGGAGTTCAGGCGAAGGGCAATGTCACTCCAATGCGAGTTCGCCGAATGAACTCAAAACTTCTTGTTTTCCCACTGCTTAACTATTTATTGTTTAAATGCTGTTTGGAAATAATTAAAAGTTAATTAAAATTTAATATTGCTTTCCCTAAGGCTTTACATTAAATTTGAGATCGGGAAGGAATTTTAAAATGCTGAGAATTCGTTCCTCCGCGACCCCGACGTCCAAATGTTCTCAGTTTCCACGTTGATCGCTTGGCCTTTTTCGCTAAAAAAAGACTAGAAGGTTTGAGAAAGGCGGGACACGAAAACAATTTAAAAGATTTCTTCAAAATCGTTAAGGCCCGCAAATAATCAAATCAGCCTTTAATACACTACTTTCTAATAGAGATATTTTTAAATCCGCTGATTTTTAATTATTAATCTTTTACAATATTAGGAGCTTGCTAGAAAAACTCTGTAAAGCTCAAAATCCGATAAAACTCTCCAGAATCATTTCAAATTGCTCATAAATCTTGTTTTTATTTGCCACATAATTTAAAACATTTATTTAGTTAAATAACAGTTAGTAAAAGTAAATATTAAATAACAGTTTAAAATTAGATAATTAAATTCATTTCTTGGTAATTCGAATAATTTGTTAAAGAAGGTTATAGTTAAATTATAGATATATGTTCAGTCAGGACATTGTGGAAGCGTGGAGACGAGGAGCAAATTATAAGAAATGGATCTCCCATTGTGACGCCGAACGATCAATTGGACTACATAATTTTTCCCACTTAAAAGTCCGGGGATTTTTTGAATAAATCTTGGCCTAAATCATTTAATTCAATCTTTAATTGCAATTAAGAGTTTAATTGTCATTGATAGTTTAAATCTTTAATTTTAACCATAACTTAATTTAGTTTTAATTGAAGTATTTAATTATAATTAACTACATTATTGCATCCTGTTTCTTGAAATTCCGTTGGAGGCAGAAAGAATTGGAGACATAAGGATCCACGTTTAAGCTTCTTTCCACGTCGCATTGATTCGGGGATTTAAAGTTGAATTTTATTTTTCGAGTTTCTTCTTTGAGAAAAACACAATATTCGTTGTCTCGTGGGTCGGGCGACGGCGACCATTCGATCGTCACGGAATCGCAACGCCGCGCATCTTTTAGTTCAAGCACTCGAACGTCGCCTGAAAAGTGCAGATTTAGTATACAAACAAATAAAGTTATCGAATTTATGATCAATTAATTAAATAACCATTAAAATATGAATTAATGGTTATTAATTTATTAACCATTAATTATAGTTAAATATTTAGATAGTTGTGTTTACTTGGGAGTCTTGGCAGAGGAAATCTTTTGGGCGTTTTACTCAAAAAGACTTCAGCCATTCTTGCAGATGAATTAAATCCTTGTGTGAGATTCAAGAGATATTTGCCTTTAGCGGGCAGAGCCATTTGAACGACTTCCATGGAGTCAAATTCCTGCGACGCGTAAGCCAATCGCCGCTCAGCTCCGATGCAATGGTAAAGACGAAATGACAGGAACCCGCCGCCACACGCCATCACGTACAAACTTAATTCTGAACACGGCTTATTCAAATTGAATTTCACAATCTCGCTTTTTCCGTTCGTCTCTCCCAAACGAACTTTCAAGGGAACCGCGTCCTTTAAAACGTTATTTCCTAAATTCTACCGAAAAATTCGCTAATTAAATTCAATTAAAAATAAACCAATTATAAATAAATTCAAAATTTAATTAACCTTTGGAGTTTCATATTTCAAAGTTGTTCTTAAATATGGAAACGTGAGATTTGTTAGGGTGTCCTTGATGAAAACATTAAAATAGTAAAGTCTCCCATGGACCAAATTATTCAAAACGTATTGATTTTTCTTTTTTAAACAGCCCACGATGATGTCATCGAACGTCCGTCTCCCGCCGCTTGTTCCCTCGTCGTTCAAAATGGTGTAGTAAGGCACGTGCATGAGATCTGGCGGCAAAACGCCGAAGCGATCTCCCGTTGCCCCGCACAACGAGGCGTAGTCGTGGCGCGAATTAACCACGATGCAAAATTCCTTGTTCTGCGGCTCAACCGAACTTCCCTCCCATTTCACTCGGAGTCTTTGACCGGACAGCCGACGGACGGAAATCCGCCGTCCGCGTTCGCCCTCGTAAAAATGACTTTGAACTCCTTTAAAACTCCGCGCATTTTTCCCAGTCGTTCCGAACAGATGCACATAAGAGTCGGAATACAACGAACGAACTTCAACAGAGTAAATTCCTCGACGACAGAATTCTTCGCCGTAACTTGCTGTTCTTTGTGTACGAAAGTTTTTTAGAATTTCTCCGTTGTCCGTCTTGTTCCCGCCATCTATTAAAATTCAAAAATATATAAAACTGCCAATATTTACATTTGAAAATTTAAAAAAAACGCTAATATTTAATAAAATCGCACGAATACAGATTTAATGTCACTGAATCCAAAACCCAACAATTCAATTTATTAAAAATTCAACAATTCAATTAATCAAAAACCCAGAAATATAAAATAAATAAAAACCTGCCTTTTAATAATTAAAAAAAATTTTTCAATTAATTATAAACCGCGAACTTTTAATTTTAAATTAATAAAATCCATCAATTTGAATAATTGAATATATAATAGAATAATTAATAAATTAATAATTATGGATAAGCGTGTTATGAAAGCTAAATAAATATTGTTTGTTTTTAATGGGGTAAATAGGGGAGTTTAGTTAATTGGATCTTGAGTTTCATTTGTGCTTCAACCGAGTGAGAAGAACTTGATGTGCCAAGAGAGAATTGCAGTGCAAGGAATGACGGTGATGGACATCCCCACGTCCGCTTCATCTGTCAAGAATAAGAACCTGGAAAACAGCGAATTCACCTTTAATTCCATCAATCAACTTCACTCAAAGTCTCTAATTACCCATTTAACCTCCTTAATGCTTTTCATTATTCATATTCTTCATTTCATATCAATATTCCCCAGACGTATTCTTAGATACATCAAAACGTTTAATAATTGCTAAGGAACAAATTATAGCAAGTTATATAAAAAGGGTTGCTAAGCAACTTGAAGCTCCTTAGAAACATGGAGTTCTCTATCAACATTAATTTGTCTATTAGCAACAATCAATTTTAAACAAAAGAACGTGAAAATGGTTACTTTGCAACATGAGAATCTTATATGAAAATAGCCATGTAAGAAAATTAAAAGATTAAATAAACGCCATATGTTTAAAGTTGCCTCAATAAGCTCGTAAACACCTCAGTGATTGCTCACAACACCTCAGGCATATTATTTTACCTCACTAATATTAAAGAACTTCAAATAAAGCTCAATATGCCTCAACTATATTTATAACACCTCAATATTATGAATCATCCTATAGGTTTTGCCTCAAACAAAATTATTATTAATACTGATATAGATTTTATCCTTTTAATTGATAAATAAATAGGTTGAAATTTTATTATTTATTATTACGTGTCTCTACATAAAAACAAAAAAACTCTCCGTACAGTGAAGTATAAATAAATTATATTGTCTTTAAGTATTTAGGTGGAATCATACCATTGAGGAGTTGCGAATATTAGCTGAGGATTAGTGAGTAATTTCTGAGATACATTGAATTATCGCTGAGGATTAAGTAAGTATTCGCCTAAATAAACTGTGATAAAATGCTTACATATACCTTGACTTCGTTTGTTTTATTTATTCAACCAAAGTATAAAATAAAATATTAATTTATTTTATAGTGGAGTCTCTTAAATAAACAGCGTCAAGGCTTCTGAATAGCTCAGCATAAAATCCAAGGAGTGTCCTTCATATACCGTAACGCCGTTCGTTTTATTTATGACACCTAGCTATAAATAAAATAATTTAATACTATATTTTTATACCTCAGTGTCTTAAATTAAACGAGTTAAGGTATTTGTATGGATTTTATCACAGTTTATTTAAATTATGGTTTAAAGGGTATGATTGCCATATAGTTAGATTTAATGTTCCAAAAATTAAAAAAAATTTTTTTACCTTTTTGATGCTCCTTGGTTTATAAACGTCGAGACTTGCCTTTGATTTGGCAGGAGTTTGACGGCGGAAAGCCCGAACTCAGCGTCTTTGTTAATGAACGAGAAGGAGAAAAGGCCGAGATGAGTCATCGTTTCGACGTCCACCGACCCGCCGGCCCCTGACAAGCAAAAGACCAAGAGGCAAATGCTCATGGCTTTCCCTGCCAACACCAGCATCTTCACCTTCTTCTCCAGCTTCACACCCTCATCGTAAACAGAAGCAAATATTGACTCTGCCACTTCGAATTTCTCTTTTAAACGCCGCTCACTTGCTTGATCGGAAAAATACGTGCATTCACACGACTCACCTTAAATACAACTTGAGAGAAAGCTTATGAGCAAATCACGGTCACCATAGCAACGCTCGAATATATTTTTATAAGATTAACAGCTTACGCAGTTTGGACAAACTCTGCATATAAAGTATATGAGTATTGGGTATTAAGTATATCAATTGTCAATTTAATTTATTAGTTATTTTGGCGGCTTTTTCTTTTATTCTCAGCTAGCCTAAACAATGCCAACTTCCTGTTCACACTATTTAAACTGTTAAAAATGTTTAAGCAGGAGTCGAACAGAAGAGTGTTAAAACTGTTTAAGCTCCTGTTTTAAAAATTCACACTCTGCAAATTGTAAATTTGCAAGAAATTATAGTATCTTATCGTATTAAAACAACAATATTGTAACTATTTAGTAACAATTCACAATTTAACGGTCCCTATAGAAACTTCGAAATATTCCTGTGGAAGCAACCGATTGAGTGTTGCTAAGGAGAATTCAACGTAACCATGGAAACTGGAATCGTTACTATGGAAACAATGAAAATTCTGCTAATTCAGAAACCATGAAAGCGTTTTTTTAGCATAGGTTTCTAGCAAATTTAGCTTTCAACTAGTTTTTCGAGCAAGTTTGTTTAAGAATTTCAGATCCGTGGTGATTTGTATATTTGAGCGAAATGAAGTCCAAGTTTCAATTTCTCTTTCCTTCACTCAATTTTTCCACCCAGAGTATTTGGGTTTTCCCCTGTGTGTTTTGGTGGCGTAATCGGTTTTATCTTTTTAAGGTGCGACAGGAGGCGGGAATTCGTCCATTTGCCCAAAGTGGAATCTCATTTGAATTTAAGCAAACAATCTCTCAATCCCCCCATTGAATATTTATGGGAAATTATGAATGGATTCCTCTTTTTGCTTCGCCATTCAAAACCAAACTCAAAATGCCTAGAACTCACAAACTTATCAACGCAATTCCACACGAACACATAGGGAACCAACGTGGGAGTTTCAATCTTAATTCCTAATTTAATTTAATGAACTTCACAACCGCGAACATACAAACATGGAATCATAAATTAATAATTTATAAATATTACAATATTTCTCCTTATGTTTCTCATATAAGTCACACACACACACTAATACAGTGTTTTTAAAATTCCAATCTAAATAATTTCAAATCTCCCTCTAAATAAATCCAAATCTCCATCTAAACAATCCAAATTTAACCGCTAAATAAATTGAATCTCCCGCCTTGTAAATTTATAAACACGAAGGGCTTTCAAGAAGAGAAAACTTGGTAGTTTCCTTATGTAGTAGAACGTGAATAATGGATGTTTGAGGGCGAGTTGAGACGGAGGATGTGGCGACTTGAGATGTTAATTAATGTATGGGAGACGAGCGAGAGGTTTCGTTCATTAATAATCTCACATGGATTGACTCCTCCACCCACCTGGACGGACCCAGGGAAGCAAAACATCCTTTACCATCTCACATTCTCATATACATTCTCATGCACATCTCCAGCATCTTCTTCGGCATCTTCTTCAGCATCTTCTCCATGTAGATCTTTATTTACATCTTTCATCTCCTGCATCTTCTTCAGCATCTTCAGAATCTTCTTGAGCATATTTTTTTCATGTTTCCAAACCCCTTGAAATTTTCAAATTGACCCTTTAACACCCAAGTCATTCAACATCTTCACTTCTTCAATCATCACACAAAAAACCCACAGGACATATGCATTGATATAGAATTTCACTAATAATGTTATGCCGATTCATTCCAAATATAAAAGTCTTTTTAATTACAGGGTGTCGCTTAAGGGAATTTAATTAATTTATTTATTCGATTAAAGTTTCATCATCAGCCTTGAAAAAGGATATTTATCTGTCAAATAAATGTCTAGTTCGGATTTGAACCACTTGAAATTAATTTATAAATCTTAAATTATTGTATACTTTATCATTTTATTATCTTTATTTATTTTTAGTTTATCAGTTATTGCTTATGCTAATAATTCCAAATATAGTCAAGGAATACTGATTGAATGATTTTGATTTGGTTATTTTGAGTATTTGCTTGGTAAATCCGTCAAGTGGATTTTGTAAAAAGCCATTAGGTAAATAAATTATATTAATTGCTCGTTCCATCTAAAGTGTCTGGTTTATCATTACACTTCATATACTCTAAAGAATTTTTACATGGACCGCTATAACTTATTGGCTATAAGAGCAACTCAAGACATAAATCTTGTAACTTTCCTGTGTTTTCATTGAATCTCTTATAAGCAGTTCTTAATAATAAGTTCCAGCATATGTTAATTGATAGTGGGGGTTGAACGTTGAACGCAGGAGTTCATAATAATCACATGCCTTGTTTTATTACGGAGAATCTTAAACAAATTGCTCTTGTGTGTAATTACACTCAAAACATCTTTTACCTCCGAAACAAGCTATTTTATAGGAAATTAAGGATCTTCAGCTCTTTATATGGCGATAGGGCTATATTTATAGATAATAGATATAGCCTTATGCGTAAGTATGTGCGTATATAAGTATATATGGATAGAATATATGCGTAGTATTTATCTGTAGTATTTATATGAGTAAGTATGGTAAATATTAAATGTGAAATGTTTGATGTAGATTCTTGTAGAATTGAATGAAGATGTTCATGTGAGAGATGGTGAAGATAAAAAAAAGGTCTTTTGAGCCTTTGAAGGAAGATGGAGAGATTAAAGGTGATTTAAGAGAAAGATGTCGAAGGGGAATTATGAGGAAGAAAAGGACAACACACACAATTTATTCACTATTTCTATACACCGAAACTCCCTTATGTTTAGTTAGGCAAATTCCAAAATTTACAAAACTCCCACGCCCAAAATCCAAGAATTTATCCAACCAAATTCCATGGTAAATACATGAAAAATACACATCTCCTTAGCAACTAGCAATTCCTTATTTTAATAATGTTGCTGCTAAGGAGAGCAGATAGACATAAATCATATCATTATAATTTTTGGTGAATATTTAATTTATTTTGAAATATTTGATAAATTAAATGAATTCCATGGGTTAGAATGGCGAAATTATGGCAATTCGCAGAATGTGTGATTAAATGAACTAATTTGTGTAAATATTTGTGATTGTTTCGAGCAAACGTCATTTTGTGGTGTTATTAAATCGGCGGTTTTCTGTGACTAGCTTGAGTTATGCCAGGAATGAGTCTCATTGGGAATTCAACGTGTCTTCCAGTGGAAATGCGGAGATTTGGTCAAGTCATCGTCCCTGGAGAATCCGAATTTATATGGAGAGGGAAATTAATGAAATGGATGGGACATTTCATCCATTCCACCGGTTACAAGAACGAAGATCATGGGGAAATGTTAGGAAGTCCTTCAGTTCTTCTCCCTTTTCCTTCTCCGTTTCAGCTGAGGGCAAAGGGGGAAGACGTAGAGCAGAAGATGCATGGGAAGAGGAATGAACTCAACGAGCAACGACTCTCGGATGTGTCGTAAACTTCACTCGCATTTCCTTAACGCACTCCCACACCAACTAGAACATCTTCAATCTTATTTACACATATAATCAGAGGAGTTTAAATCCTTAGAATCCCAACTTACCCTACAAAACCAGGGAAATTCAAAATTCAAAAGCGATGAAAACCAAAACCGCAAAAGCCAAAAACCCCGAAAATTAAAGACCCAGTAAATTAAAATCCCAGCAAATTAAAAACCCAAAAATAAAACCCGTAAACCAATAAACTAAAATCCAAGGAAATTAAAAACCCGGAAACCCAAAACCCGAAAAACCAAAAATAAATTATTCTTAAAACCAAAAAACCTAATAAAAAAACCCTTGAAATCTAATACAACGGGAAACAATGTCAAAGTTTGTAAAATGAGAAACATCAAATTTGAGAAAGCAATAAATAAGTAAAAGCATTGCCTTTTACATACTGTTGAACATGATATATGCTCCTGTGTATTATTTTGACAGCATGTAATAAGCATGTAAGCATTTTTCTTTTTTCTCTTTCTACCTTTATATATTCTCCATGTTGATCAAATCTTGATTGAGATGACTGACGACAATAAGCGAAGTTGAATCGGGCAGAATCCCATTTAGATGTATAAGGAATTTCATTGGGTAAAGTGAGCAAGTCGATTATTCTTCCATAACCATTTATGATTTGTTTAAACGATTCTTTCCCCTTTTTCCTTTTTACTCGAGTTCATAGCAATATATCGTCCAAGCAATAGTCATGATATTTATTCTTTTAGTTTATTAGATAAGATGTGATGTGACAAATGGAAATCTCAACATCTCCTTGATGTCACGAACTTAAGAAAATGAGTTTTTTTTAATTTAATCATCATTTACTTTTATTTCTTCCACCTTGGAAAAAAGAAATGTACAGAGAGCTTTTCATACACTTGGCTAATTCTTATGACAGACACACACGAGACTCGCGACATTTCACGCCAATTAGGGAAGTTATCATAATAACATCTAACAGTATTCACTATACACGTGTAGCTTACCTTACAAATATCATGTTATATCATATATTTAACACCTATACATAATAAGTAATATTAATATGTATTATAATAGTACTATAATTGTAGTAGCCATTAATTGTTTTATAATATTTATTTACATATTATATATATATATTTATATATCCTTAGATATTTCATATATCTTACGTATATCATAATATATTACTTACTATTGAGATTACTTATTGATATATACGTGAAATTATTAACTAAACATTCCCAATGTCATTTCCCATTAAGATACAGAAATTTCTTCTTTTTTCCCTCTTTTCCTCCTTTTGGAGGAACAAATAGGAGAAATTTCGCTGCCTTTTTCGTTGTTTTAAACACAATGCTAATCAGTTATACTTATCAATCCCGCCATAACTATAAGTCTATTTTTATCATAATACTTTAACGTACAATTAACATTATTATATTTTATAAATGTTAATTGTATTTTTATTAGACAAAAAACACTGAATTTTCCAACGTTTTGTCATGTTTAAACTTTAACTTTATTGGATGTCCTATGTGCAATTCATTGATTAGATAAACTCTCTGCATGCAGGGCACTATTTAGCTTTATTTATTCTCGCACACAGTTTTGTTTATCTCTTCGCTAACGACATCTACTTGTGAGTTAAAGAGCCGTTTTAATTAATTAATTAATTCATTTATTTACAAATTCATTTTACTAATTTATTTATTTACTTTTTTCTATTGTTTATTCATACATACTTATAGAGGTTTTCGTAAACATTTAATTCGTAAATTTAATTAATTAATTAATTAATGATTAAATTACATTTACGTATTGCATTCATTTATTTGTTTAAATTTAACAATTGTAAAATAACAGTTTTTACATGTCAAATTGGTTGAACTAATAAGGAACTTTTACAAATGAAAAAAACGTTGTTGGAACGTTGAACGTTTCCTATTTTAAATGTCATTAACTATTTAGGTTAGATATTGCTTAAACGTTATAATTAATAAATATGTATTTACAAGTATTAAAGAACTTTTTCCCCAGTGCTCTTCAAACTGCTTGCGGCAATTTGCAAATTTCCTTAATTTACATATATCAATTAATATTAATTAACATTATAATTAGCTAAATAAGTTTATTAATTATTACAATTAATCTTCACAATTAAATCACGCGCATTTCCAAGAAATGTCAACAATTTTTCATACACAACTTGTAATTATTAAATTCACACAAAAGATATAAATTCCATATTTAAAAAACTATAAATTAAATTATAATTTTTTTAAATTGTAAAAAACGATATATAGAAATTTAAAAAATGAATAAAAATGCAAAATGCATATTCATAATTTGAGTATTCCGTGTATTTTAATCTCAAAAACAAATTGTCAGATCTTAACTTTGTCTCAAGGTACGAATTCATAGGTTAAAACGAATCTACACATAAGAATTAATTAATTACATGTTTAACATTTAATTCAGCATTTAATTAAAAGTTCAATTAAATATATAATTATCCTTAGCTATTTATTTATTGGATGTGATGATTTTCGTATACAGCCGTTACACTTCTGGACTTACTTGTTAATTAAATTACCTTAATCATTTCCTTAATTATTTATTTTAAATTAATTAATATTGAAAATCTCTTAAATTTCTTAAATGGTATATTTACAATTTTTATAAAATTATTCTTTTTTAATTCGTATACTCATGGAAAGTTCTGTTACATTCATTGAGAAATTTTTATCATCATGCCCTAAACCCTAGTCCCTTAATAGCTATCCTAAATTTAACTTATTTAATCTCATAAAATTTTATTTTTAACTTAATCTTAATTTTAATACCTAACTAACTAAGCTAAATCATCATTAAATTTACCTTTAAACTCTTATATTAAATTACCAAAACAAAGCCTTATTTTCTATAAAATTGAAAAATGATTAAATTGAATACCGAGATTTCACTACACAATGCTCAATATTTTAAATATTCTAAATAGTTAACTAAATATTTTGTCTTAATTATAATAAATATCTCAATTGATTCGTTGTGACATATGAGAGTCAACGTAAGGTCAAGCGTCTCGCGCGCGAGTTCGAAATGATTGAAATGCAAACAAAGGAGAATCGTGAATGAAACCAAAACCAGTTTGCTCTTTTCCAAAACATCCAATCATTCAACCAAAACCCTTGAATTTCCTCTCTTATAAATTACATCTGTTCTATAGGACATTAAATCATCCATACACAATTAACATTCTGCATATGAGAAGTTCCATTAATGAAATCTCATATTCTCATCCCAATATTAATCATCATGGTCTCATATACTACATATATAAAATATAAGATGTTAGAAATGATAGATTCTGCTAATGAAATATGTTAGTATAGAAGACGTGTATGATCTAATGGGAAGTGATCTAATAGTTTGGTTGTCTATTGAATCTCTCCATTAGCCTTCCTGTCAACCCTTCCTTGATAGAAGGTGAATTGGATGTGAGGGTAAATTGAAAGCAAATTGTAAATGTTATCTTTTGTCGTCTACTGGCGAGGGGAATATTAATAAGAGACAAAGGGGGAGATCCGCCGAAAAGATACCAATAAGGGACAAAACCATTTCATTTCACACTCAAAACCTCCAACCCTCACATTATTTTACTCTTCCACAATGTTTCATTATTCTCATCAAAACTCTTCTCATTAATGCTCTACTCTTTAAATCACGGATAGTTAATTTATTTTTTTAAAATCTTTCTAAATTTTGTAATAATGTTATGTTCAAAAGAAATTGGCATAAGCGAAAAAGGAATATTTAAAAATATATCATTTTCTTGGAAAAAAGTCACTTGATCTTTCTCCATTGTTTAATCAAAAATCGAAATGAAATTCTTTTTTTTTTTTACTCAAATCACTCCCATGAGCTCCACATGAAGAATTAAAAGTAAGGAAATCTTTACACATAAAAGATAAATAATAACAGTCAAATTCTTATAAAGTGAGTAAAGGATGGATATGGTAAATAATTTGTATATTTTGAGTCTGAGTGTGTGTAAGGGGGGAATGAGGGAATTCCCCGGGAGAATCAATGATGGCCGTGCATTGTCTTTTCCTGGGTAAATTAATGAGTAGGGAGAGGAGAATGCAAATTTTTGAGTGACGCTTTTGCTCCCATCCACTCACAAACTCCCCTTCTCAAGAGAAGACAACCTATGTGGAAAATGATAGCGCAAATTCAAATCACCCACCAGAGATTCACAAATCCATTTCAAATCCCCCTCTCCTTACACGCTACAATAACTTCACTTAATTCTCCTTTTTAAAACTTATTGTGCTCTTTAATAACTTCCCACATTTTTAAATATCCAGCACTTTTTTAAAATTAACATTGACTTTAAACATACTTAAGATCATGATCTAGAAATTCGCATGTTAATGTTTAATGGGATCAAAAGGGGTTAGGTAGATTAAAAGGTGAAGCATTTATCATTTCCTTATAAAAAATCCAAATGGTTACTAAGGTAATAAAATGTGTATAAAAGGATAATTAATGATGATGAATTGTTGAATAATTAATTGGCGCGTAGGTTTGAAAACAAATATGATCAACTTGATCAAACTAGCCCTATAAAATCTCCTAAAAAGGAATCCAAGGTTTCACAAAAGAAGTACAACACGAATTCCTGCAAATTCCCTTAAAATTATTTAATACGTAAAGAAGACAACTTGAGATGTTTTATAGATAAAAACATAAAACTCTATATCGTTTGTTTCATAACTCAATAAATAAATTTCTCAATTAAAATTAAACTTTTAAGGGTTCATATTTTCATAAATATATTTAAAAACTTCTATGGTAAACACTCTGTATATGTAATGTAATTTAAAGTAATGTAATGTAATTTGTCCAATATAAAGTATAAGGTTATGTAATTCTTGGTAGTTGATATTGACTCATTTGCATACATTGTTCTCCTAATGGACCTCCCATCATTTTCTATGGATTCTTTTAAACCTCCGCCGCCTCCCACCAAAAACACCCAAAACACCCAAAACACCAAAACCAACCCGAGGCAAATCTCAATTAATCCCAAGGAAAAGACAAATAAGTTTATGCAAACGGAACGCAAAATAAATTATCCCCCTTTTTCAACATACAAATCTCTTCAAATTCACATTACCATCTGCTTACTAATTAATTTATTCAAAATTTATCTTCATAAATTTACAAAATCCCTCGTTTTTCATAGGATATTATGGCTTGCAAGTTAGGATAAAAGCCGTGTATAAACTTTTTATATAATTGCGTTAAACTTCAAAATGCCAATAAACTCGGGAATTTTTTAAAAGAAACATCAACGGTGGTCAATTCATTTAGAAAGTCTCATCAAATATAAGATTTAAATCTAAATTAAAAATTGCACAATTTAAAGTAAATGCGGTAAATTTGAATTTTGTGAAATAGTTAGTTGGCTATACAGAACAAGTTGTAATTCCGTGATGTATTTGGGTTTTTGCTCATCCTGAGTTGGCGGGTTTCTTTGAATGGGAAGATGGTAATTAAAGGGAAGATTAATGCATTGTAAGTTTGATCGTCTTGGCTGGTGAATTTTGGAGGAATGAGGTGGCGTTAGTTTGGTCACGCCCGACGAGTCCCTGGAACCCTCAAGGGACCAACAAAGGATCCCTTACATCTCCAAACATCGAACTTACCAACTTCCCTTCCTACTATACAAACTTCCACATAACTTACTTGACATGACTTACTCAATTCCAAGGACTCAATTTATTCTTAAATCTCTATTTAAACTGAATACAAAATCCATCTATACTCCTCATACTAATTCATTACATCTAACTCTCAAATGCTCCAAATGCATTACTTTATTCAAAATCCATTTTAAACCGGGAAATTCAATTGCAATTAAAAGTAAAATTTAGCTTTTTTTTGTAAAGTCTAATTAAGTTTATCTGCGAATTCTCTATAACCTGCGATGATTCAAATGGCGAAAAAGTGCTTTAAAATGCTGTACACGGTGTACAGTAAGAACTGCAAGAATAAGTAAGTATTGTTTGAAATTAATAGCCTGGGCTGATTGTGTTCTTTATTAGTTTTAGTAAGGGTGAAAAGGGGGGAGTGTTTTGAAGCGCAAGCTCCTAATTTCCTAAGATCAATCAATAGAGTCTCTGGAGAGAATGAGGAGACTTGAAGGAATCCATGTGAATGTCTGGATGAGTGTGTGTGTGTTTCATCCGGGCGACGGAGAGATTCAACTTATGCAAATGAACCCAACCCCTCCGCCCCTATTAAACACAATGGCCCCAATACCTACCCCTATACCTTTCATATTACTTTCTCCCATGCAATACTTCAAAAATACCCCATACATTCTTCCTCTAGATTTTCATATTCTCCCTTATACATTCCAATCCTATACACAGGACATTTTCATATTTCCTATCACTCACATGTTGAATAAAGACAATTTCTTATGCTATAACTTCTACTTCATATACGGTATGAAATGTAAATAAATTGTACGTGTTGTAAGAGAGATAGGGAATTTGCATTGTATATACAGAGTGTTCATATACGATCGTGTCTATATGATAATGGAATTAAGAAGAGGAATATAAGTTTTAATGGGAAGGAAGATCCTTCGCACTAATTCCATATAAACTGATTAGAGGAATAATGCATGGGAGGAAGGGGGGACTTGTGTGTGAGAGAAACTTGAATTTCTCCTTTTCCACCCGTGGAGGGAAATGTAGGGAAATGAATATGGAAATGGACGGGGCTCAGAGAGATCCTTATACTTAATATACGTATGGGAGGAAATGATGAAATAATACACGGCGTTCACTCCGACAACCCGAGCCAACACTCATGAGGGAAACGAACATTTTACCCAATTGTGCATAATTTCATAATTCCCTCAAACTTTTTATTCCTTCTGCCTAAATGGAACAGCGAACTTATGAGATACGGCCCTTACATACAAACAAAGTATAAATTTATATGGATATTTTATGCATTTATTGCAATATAAGAATATAAGATAAAGAATATTGTATATCTTGTACTTGATATTTGTATAGAATATCCAAACATATTGTTTAATATATTGACGTCACTTCTGGGACAATGTATGCCATATGTATTTACTTATACGTGTCTTTTCCAACATAAACTATATGTTTAATTTAGTATAAGTTTATTGCATTCTACATAATGAAATAATGTATGTATGGATCTGCAGGGTGTTTTATAAAGGTTCCAATTTAAATATTAAATGTATTAAGTAATATGAGTGGTTTAAAGCTAAGGAACTCCAGAAACACTCTGTATATTCATCTACGTCTTTCCCCGGTGAAATGTCTTTCTCGGAACTTTGTCTAAATAGACATATTATGCAAATTATGCTTATGTGTATTTTGCGTTGTGTGCTCGAACCTAGGATAAGAGATATAGAGCATAAGAGATATAGAGATCTTGCATGGAAGTGATCTGAGTTTCTGTTTAAGTATGGTTGAGTTGATGTAAGTAGTAGGAGGAATAATTTAGAGGAATCTTGAGAAATTTCTCGTGTGTCTCTGTATAATCCACTTGTGTGATAGGAGTTCTGAGGAGTTTATTAAATTTCTCCTCCATTTGGATGAATGGGAGGAAGTTTGGGTTTTGGGGCGAAGGGAGAAACACTTCCGTTGCTCCACACGAGAACTTCCAGCGAGGAATGAAGGGATGTTCGGAGTTTGAATAAATCATTTTCTCTTCCCTTCACTCTTCAATTATCCCGACACTCCCACTGACGTCCACACTGTCATTCCCATACAGAAACCTTTTAATATTACAATGCCAAGTGGGAAACCCTATACTTCAATTTACACCTTTATAAGATGCAGGAGTTCACTTCCTTGAATTCACTAACTTTATTACAAGTTCTTAGGAAGTTGCCATGGAAACCGAGAATTTAAATTATTACTTCTTATAGCAACAGAAACCGAGAATCTCAATTGGATGTCATAGCAACAGAAAACACCTAGTTGTCATAGGAACTGAGAATCTCACTTAATGTTGTCATGGCTACTGAGAATCTTTAATTTTTGCATATTGTCATAGCAACCGTAAGAACTTTAAAATCTGAGTTGGCAAAGTAAAAAGTATGAGAAAAATTAAAGTTAGTAGAAAAGTTTATGTATGCAGGCTGCGTGAAAGTTGGAGGAAAATATAAAAAGTAATTTTCATATTCCACGGAATTCGACTCACCCTGTATAAGTAAGTCTTATTATAAGTACCTAAGTCTTAATAAGTAATCAAAATTAGTTGAGTTTCCATGGAGATATAAAGGGTGTGTAGTTAGGATGTTGAATTTAATGTGATTAAAGAGTTTATTAAATCCCTGGGAATTATAAAATATTAATGACATTTTAATTAATACTTAAAGAAAATTGGAGATCTGAAGGAAAGAATTATAAGGAATGATTCTGAGCCGTGATATTCAGATGGAGAATATTTCCAATAATCCCTCGGAGTCTCAAAGAAGGAATTTCTCCTTTTAAATGAAAGAACCGAAGGGAGAATTAAGAAACATTGGGAAATGTTTTCATAATTGTTGTAGTTTGAAAGAGAGAAATGTTCGATCATCAAGTGGAATTGGACTAAAGGAATTCAATACATTTACAAATGAAGGAAAACTTTAATCATCTAGTTTCTCAACACTACAAACGTCGCTTTTCTCTCATAACCGAAATTCGCGTTTAATAGATAAATTCGGAGTTTATAAAGAAATTCGGGGTTTAATAAACAAATTCGGATTTTAATAGGGAGATATAGGAGTTTATAAGGAATATCGGGGTTTTAATAGAAAATTCGAATTTTATAAGGAAAATCGGGGGTTTAAAGGGGAAATCGGAGTTTATGTGAGTTTTAAAGGGGGAATTGTAAATAATGATGATAATTAGTAATTGAAATAATTTCCGGCTCAACGACGCTTTGAAAATTATGAACATCGTCTGAAAATTGAAGGAAATCTGAGGAAACTTTGGCAGTTAAACTGACTGAGCGAGTTAAAGAGTTAAACTTAAAACTTCACCTTTTACTTTCACCTTGGGATGCGAAGGAAATCCATGGAGACAAAATGCCCTTAAATAAACTTAAATTCCAAGGGAATTGAAAGGATGAATAAAATATAATTCACTGGAGGGAAAAGTGAATTAAACGGGAGCGGGAGATTTGAAAATGGGGAAATCCACATTTGGATAATACTAGGAAAATAGAGAGATATGGAAATATGAGCGTTTGAAAGATACAGGGGAGATAAAGCGGAGAAACTTTGGACATTTGAGAGAAAGGATAAATTGAAATTGAGTTATCTTAACAACTTATGAGATTAAAAGGGCGGCCGAGGGTGAACGGACTTTCTTATCAAACAAACATTTCAAATTTCCCACACATTACTATTTATCATCTCTCCATACTTAATAGTGCTTACAAATTTCCCACTCTACAATTCAAAATTTCGAAACTAAACGAAAAAATTTGAATTTTCTTTAACAATGTAAATCCTTTGTTTCATTATTCTCTGTTTTTATACGTTTGGTCAAAGTAAACAAACTGGTTTTGATTTAAATGTAAATTTGATTTAAATTAAAATTCTTAATTTAACGATTAGTCCATTTAACCATTCGAGCACTAAAATCACTAAAACCAAGATTAATCGAAGAAATTAGTAAAACTGATAATAAGAGTATTTAAAAAAATTAATTTCATAGAGTATATATAGGCTATATAGCTGTAGTTTTTGAGTATTGAGGATACTTTTGTAGAAATCCCATATTCCAAAGACCCGTCACCGCTTTACAAGTTGAATACCCGATAAGACCGAAAAATGTTTTTACCAGAGGTAGATGTTTCTCAATCACATCCAATGACAATACATTATAATTAATTAATTATTACTTCAAGTTCAAGGTAAATTGACCCGTTCAATTACGCTTTCTTATGCTTTAATTATACCCGTCAATTACTCTCATCTTAATTAACAATTTTAATAAATCCTTAGCTAGAAGATAATAAGCTTAATTATACTTGGCTAATTTTTAAAATAATATTAATTATTCTAATTATTCTAATCATAGTTTTAATTATTATACTAACAAATTTAATAATTATTAAACCTTATTTAATTTTAATCAAGTTAATGAAATATTAATTGTAATTAACTTTAATTTACTAATTTCATAGTTATAATTATAGCTAATTGTTGAAAGAGATTTTTCTATGTAATAATAATATGAGTCATGATTTTGGAGGTTTTGCATTCGTATACAAGTGGTAATTTTTAAGCTTCATTTTCATCTCTCCAAGTGTGGAGTTTAGATAATTGGGTAATTGAATGCGCGGTGGATTTGAATTCCCCCGCGGTTCACTTGTCATCTGATAATGACAAATGTTTGTCATTCTGTTGCGGGAGACACGAGCCGGGTGGGAGAATGTGCTGGAGGGCCGAGGCAAAGGGAAACGGTGGTGGATATTCACCGAAAAGACCCGAAGCTCCAAACAACGGGTTGAACCCGGGTGGAATTTCCAACTCACCGCCGCGATCCCGCAGAGGTTCAAGCAAATTCAAAGGCGGCGGCGGTGACCCGCCGCTTTTACACTTATTGTTATTGTTGTTGTTCGTCGTGTGATTTGAATTCCCCGCCGCGTTCGCGTTGTTCTCCAGGGCCATGTCGAGTCCTTTTTTGAGTAAATCCAGTTTCAGGGATTTGCCGTATTTTCCTCGCACATACATGAGAAGACTATTGTAAGGAATTCCAAAAATTCGAGAGGCCTAAAAAAATTAAGCGAAGGATCAAATATTTGCTAATTGCTATGATAATGAACTAGGACATTTCATACTTATTACTTAGAAATCCAATTGAACATGAAGAACTCTGCTAAGACTAAATAATTTATATACGTGTATGAAGGAGGCTCCTTGGATTTTGTGAACTATTCATAAGCCTAAACGCCGTTCGTTTTAGTAAGAAAATTTATTTATAAAATAAAATTTTTCAAATTAATTTTCATTTTACTCTAAATAAAATGAACGGCGTCAAGGTAAATGTCTGCATTTATCAGATTTTATTTAAGTTAAGGTTATTTTACCTGCGAAGTCGTCATTTTCTTATTCCAAACATTATGTAATGCTTCAGTCAGATCCGCGTTGCTCCATGCCCTTGGTGGCCCTCCGCGCGGCGCCGAGTGTTGAGCTCGATGACGACCGAAAATGGGAGCCGGGCCTAAAGGCAGCGATGGCCAATGGTTCCCGCCCCCATTGTTGTTATTCCCCTCGCGTCCCAAAAGCGGGAAACCCGGAACGGGCGAGAAGATTGGCGGGGATCCGCCGGTATTGTTCGATTCGTCCGAGTGTCCGTGATGGGCCATGGCGGGAATGTTGAAGAAGCTCCCCGGGCTTGGCGGGGAAGTTTTGAACGACATGGGAAGCAAAAGATTTCCGGGCGAATGGTCGAACATGGGGAAGTCAGTTGGAAAACAAGAAGTTTTGAGTTCATTCGGCGAACTCGCATTGGAATGACATTGACCTTCGCCTGAACTCCAATTGTCCGAATCCCGCTCTGACTTCAATACCTGCAATTCACCCATAATGTCTCAATTTATTCAATTCAATTTTTTCCGGTAATTTATCAAAGACAAAGCATTCTATAGATATATTTTGTAACAGTCATCAACAAGATGAATTAATTTTATCCCTATACCTTGTTTGATATTTTCAAATCATATGAAAAATAAGTAGCTTTGTTTTATTCTATTTTAATGGTTACCGATTATTTAAGCATTATTTAAATGTACACGCTAAATTTAACCGCTAGTTTTATTTGTAATTACAGATCATACAATCAACTATTAAATTCTATTCAATTATTTAACCCCAAAGACTCAATCAAATTAAAGAGACATTTATGTTCAATTTAAAAAATCAATATATAAT
>VJMY01001061.1:0-20807 GCA_009869795.1 Neelides sp. FZ-2019 | reverse complement strand
CGTAGGCAATTATATGGAATTTAATGAAAGAATATGTGGGTTGATAGAAATTGCATTAAAATACAATATGACCATTGGCTCCTTGAATACTGATAAAAATTATCAGAAATACATTGGTATTATTTTTCATATAGTAGATTCTGTTTCAATGATAAGTAATGAAAATACAATTTATAGAGATACAAGTTATCAACAAATTCCAGCAGACGGAAGTCTGCGTTATTTTTCATTTACAGTTGTCGTGGATAAAAAAAGTTTGGATTTTAATTGGCTAACCCTTATTGAGCCTTTTGATTTCCATACGTGGATTTTGACGATTATTTCATCATTAATTTATTTTGCGGTTATTATGGTTTGTTTATTTATTAAAAATAACTACGAAATTATTTTTTATGAAATTAGAAATCTGCTTACATTGGTTTTATCGTCACTTATTGAGCAAAGTCAAAGTTCAATCCTTGATTGGTTCACAAAGAAAAAGCGCGGCTTGGAAATTAGTGTTGCCATGTGGATTTTAGCGATTATGTTTTTGGTCAATTTATTCAAATATGGTTTATTTTCTGATTTATCTACAGAATTTCCACCAAAAATTCCAAATTCATTTGATGAAATCCTTAAATTTAATTTTCCTATTTTAACTACCATGGAATATTTTAAACACGATGAAAATGGACTAAGTCAGTTTCGAGAATCTTCATTCAAAAATCATATCAAATCTTCAAAAAAATTATTTTCCCAGGAAATATTACAACTTGAACAGAAGACGGAGTATATTTATGTTTATTTTAATTACAAAGCAGTTGCTGCTTTTATCTTAGACATCAGATCAAATCAAAATAATTATTACAAAGAGAAAATTCCACAAAACTTTATTTTGATTGATCCAGAATTTTACTTAAATCAATATGAACATTTGCTTAGCTTATTTTCTAATATATTTGTAATTAAATCTTATGTTTATAATTCGCGGTTTATGATATATACACCTTGGTTTGTTTGGAACAACATAATGGAAAATTTTTTTACAAATGTTATTTTCACTTTGAGCGAATCCGGAATTTCAAAGTTTTGGTTAATCAAACACGCAAGATATTTTAAATCCAATTTATATAAAGAATATTTAAAATTAATTTCTAATCCTCTGATGAATTATCCAAATGCAGTAGTACCAAATTTTAATGTAAAAACGAAAGGTTTAAAAAACAATCAAATTGCGCTATCAATTGAAAATTTAAATAGCTGTTATGTCATAATTATTATTATTATATTAATTTCTTGTATTTTATTTTTTAAAGAAAATTTAATTAGTTGACAATGAAATATTGCATTTACTGCCTATTAACAATAATAAAAATAACAATTATAATTATCAAAATAGAAGAAAAATTGAAATCACGCCAAAAACTATTGCAACTACTGTAATTTCTGACAAATCTTTACCCATGAAAAGGTCATTAAGGAAACTTTCATTCTTCTTGAAGATCAACAGTTTTGGCATGGGATTTCAAATATTTCCCTTAATTTGGAATTATGGTTTTCGTCGCCTGACCTAAGACATAACTGTTTGCCAAAATATTCAAGTGGATTTGGAGGGACAATTGTTAATACTTATCGACAGAGGAATATTTCACTTAGCAGAAAAATTAACGTTAAAGTATTACGATATGGGATGCAAATTTGTTCGACCGTTTCTCTTTTTAATAATCATGAAGTGGTATTTGAAGCAGATGGGTATTTCGAAGGAGCAAGTCAAGAGCAAATGAGAGAAATTTTGACATTGACACAGGAGTATAGTTCACAATGTTGAAGACGGAGGAATTATTTGTTTAATAAAAGGAATACTTACCGGGAATTTTATACTGAAAACATCTTCTCATTTTGATGCTATTGATTTTGATGGAGCTTGTTCAAGATTTTTTAAACCAATTGTTCCTTAATTTAAAAATAATATTATCATAGTTTATAAATGAAATAAATCATCAAACAAATTTTTAACAACTATTACAAATTACATATAATTTCTAATTTCATAATCATTTAATGTGACTCAATTTATCAATTATTTTACCATAAAATTTAATTAATTGTTTCATTATCATAAATCATAATAATTAATCAATTAAAATAATATTTAATTGCTAAATAAAAGTCTAGTTTTTAAACAATCAATATTTATTATTATATTTATGTATTTCAGTTTTAAGTTTATATATATATATATATATATAAATTCTATAACTTTAATTTTTAATTGTCGTTTTCTTTCATTATATTTTTTTGTTTTTTCTTCTTCTCAATCGCTTCATTGCAATTGACCGCGCCTTCAGTTACATACAATCTGGAATTCAAAACCAATGAGCCCTTGAAGTCTCCATTGACAACGGCTCTTATTGAATTCTCATTTCTCTCCCAGTCCAGATTTCTCCACGTGGGATCTTCCTTAACCTTCGATAGAATTTGATCAACCGTCCATCCAGCAGCAGTAAACTCGGCCGTGGCTTTCCAACCGGATTCAAATTCATTCATGGACGTGATCGAAGTGCAGATTTGAACCGACGTGTACTTCGGAATAACAATTTGTCTCTCCACCGTGATATTCCGACTTGACTTTTGTGAATAGGATTCATTGCCATCGATGTTAGGCGGAGGTTTCCCGGCTAATCCGCTCCCTATGGAAATTTGAATCCCAAGTTCCTTAAATCCAATCCAGGCACTCCAGGTGTCAGCAAAACTCCATTTCTGATTGGTTTTCACCACGATCTTTTCATCATAGGTTTCTCCGTGAATAATTGATTGGGTGACTTGGACGTTGGCGTTGTTGGTTATGAGGTCAAATCCTAAAATCTCCTCTTCCTCTTCAATTTCATTCAAGAAAACGAAATCGTTTATGTCAAGTTTGAGCCCTTGTGCTTGCGCAATTAAAAAGTAAAATTTCTCGCTGGTAACATTATAAATTTCCCCATTGTTACCGCCAATTTTCAAAATCTCTTCATTTAAGTTTATTTCTCCGCTCATGATTTTATCTTGGATTTCGGCCCTTCCAATGAATTTTGTGGACTCTGGGGAAACGGCTACTTTGAATTCTGTATCCGGGTGATCGGATTGGACCCAATTGATCAAACATTCGTATGGATTTGTGAGAATTTCAAATGATTGCAAATTTGCTCCATCTTGTGTTGGAATGAATCCAAGGCCCGATTCTCCTTCCATTCTCCCACCAAAATAAATACCATTTTTGTTAAATCTTGCGATATAGTGATTTGCTTGTGTTGTAATAGCCTTCTCAGGAATTTGTAATCCTGTGCTTATTTGAACCCAAAGAAGTTGGTCACATTTACCCAATCCTAGGGCTAATTGAAACAACGCTGTGAATATAATCAAGGGGATAAAATGATTTTTCATTTTAAAGAACTATGATTGAATAAACTTGTACCGTTGTAACTGACTTAGCAATCGATTGGTCATATAGTTTTTGTTCTTTGAATGTGAGTACTGAGCTAACTAGAGTTTAATCGCAAGTTTTTAATTGTTAGATATGATAACGTGACAAGTGAGAACTCAAATGCAAATTAAATACTAGAATTTTAAAAACGTTTTATATGTTCTTTTTGTGGTTTTGTAATTGATGAAATCACTTAAAAATAAATGTCAAATTTGCAATTTTAGAATTTGAATAATTTTTATTTATTTAATTATAATTTTTTTAAATTTCAGTCTTATTATAATTTAATATGTTTTTATTTAATGAATGTATAATATCAACGACCAAATAAATTCATTTTATCCATTTTATTGACTTATAATGTGAATTAACTATATTAAAAACTTAATAACATTTAAATGAATTCTTTATTTATTTATTTATTTATTATTCATTCCAATGTAATTATACATTCGACTTTCAACTTCGCTCCAGGCTTCAACGGGTTCTTTATTCTTTATTCGCAAATTTCTTTCATTCAGCATTTTAGCAATATCTTTGCACCCCGAATCTCCCGGCGTGACAAAGAATTTTGAATTCATCCCAAGTGTTGCTTTATAAGTTCCCTTGGTAATGGTGGAAATTGAATTCCCAATTACTTCCCAATTCAAATTTCTCCATGAAGGATCTTTTTCAACTTCTGTTCTGATCCTTTCAGCATTCCATCCAGGCGCAGTAAAAACCGACTTTGCTCGCCACCCGGTGGAAAATTGTTCCACTTTGCTCACCGTAGAACAGGCTTGAACTTCAGTAAACGGTGGAACTATTATTTTTCTGCTTATAATGATTTCCTTCTCTTTCCTTATTGATCCCGTTGACGATCCTGTTTGCTGATTAGTTGTAAACCCCAGAATTCCATTCAATGAACTAATGGTAACTGAACTTGCTATTAGCCAGGAATATGTAGATTGATAGGAATAACTTTCTTCAATTCTTTTCCTATGAGTGACGATTTGCGTGAGTTGAGTGTCCGCCAAATTTGAAATTACATCAAGTCCGAGCATTTCTTCTTCCCCGGTAAATGCGTCGTCAAAAACAAAGGAAGACATTTTCAAGATTAAACCTTCGACTTTTGCTATTAAAATGTAATGTTTCTCTTTGGAAAAGGTTGCATTGGTTTGGTCTGATTTTAATATTGTTAAAGTATCCGAGACTATTTCTCCGGCGAGAATGTCATTTTCTATTTGAGCTCTGCCTATGAACCGCGAAGATGCCAAGGGAACTTTGAATTGTGCGTCTGGATCGTTCCAAAGTACCCATTTAATTGTACAGTTAAATGGGTTAGTTAAAACTTCATATTTGTCAACTTCAAAACCGGAGGATTCTGGGAAATAACCTTTCCCGTTTGATTCCATTCGTCCTCCGATATAATTGCCATTGGAATTTTTAAATCTTGCGACAAAGTGGATTGGATTTTGTGTTGCTATGCTGTGTAAAGGGATTTCTGACCCGTTTTCCATTTCGATCCATTTCAATTGATCACAAATGTATTTTCCTTCTACCACCAAAATAAAGATAAGGAATAAACAAATGATTCGTAAATTTAAATTCATAATAATTTTTTAACTAAAGAATAAAATAGAATTATTTTATTTCTTTAATAATCACGTATATATTTATTTGTATTCGAGTACTTTAATACATTGTAAAATTAAACTTTGTAAATTTGACTTATGAAAGTTAAGATTGATTGAATTATTGAATATCCAATATATTAGGCAAATATAAATCATATTAAAGTATCTCAAAGATAAATTAACCACATTGATTACGTGTCAAAAATGTCAAAAGTAAAGTTATATAATATATATGATTGATAGATTTTTTTTCTTGGTTGAAAAGATAGGTAGGATTAGAAAATTTTTTATATTATCATTAAAATCCGAGAATTTCGACTTTATATTAAACAACAATGATGTTAAATTGTCACATAATGATTGATTTTAAATTCAAAGAATTATTTTAAATAGTTAAACTCTAAATTAATAATTGATAAGCTTTTCGACATTTCGGTATTTCCAACTGATTGACATAAAATGATTGATAATAAATTTTGTATTATATTCACTTGTTTTTTATTTTTATTAAAGATAAAAACAAAAAATATTGATTTCATTTACTTATTAAATTATACTAAATTATACTAAATTATATTCAAATTCAAATTAATAATTGATTTATATTCAAATTGATTGATTGCTTTATTGTGACATTTGTAACATAACATTTGGATATTTTTATGACATTTTTAATTGATGTAACTTTTATTAATTGTTTTTTTTATTGTGAGAATGTAATTTTTATTAACATTAATTAATACCCAATTCAAAAACATGTATCTTATTCTTATGAAAAAGTGATTAAATGAACTTTAAAAAGAAGATAAAATTTACCACTTTAATCTTTCCGTTAAACGTGTATACAATTATTCCTTTAAAATTAAATGTTAAAATAATTATCTTAAATTTTATAACAATATTTTTTTTATTTAAATCGACTTTGAAACATCAATCTAGAGAAAATGGTTTATTTGAATTTGTCTTCAATGAATAAACTCCTTTCAAACTAAATTAATTAAAATAAAATTTTTAGTTATTTTAATTTTCATTTACATATGATTTTAATATTAAATTTCATCACCTTCGATTGACATATTCACCCATGTAAGCAACGTCAGAACATGTTACAGAACAATCTCGATGATCATCGTTTAAGCAGCGGCATGATTTAAATCTTGGTGGATTATATGTAATGGATTCAGCAAAATAGTCTATAGCTCTCGAATGGCTGCATATCATTGCTAATAAATATATAAATTAAAAAATTAAGTATATGGTTATACTTTCTAGTTATACATAAATAATATTAAAAATATATAATTAAACCAATAAATTCATCCACAATGCAGACAATTTGATGAATGAATGAAAGAGTAGTCCACCAACTTTGTACATTTCCACCCCGCGGCGGTCGACACCCTGGAATTCCATGATCGCACCCTGGTTGTAATTTCCCTCCATTTGGATAAAAATCAATGTGACCTCTCGGATCGTAAAATCCCAAACTGAAAGGCTCTGTGCCACCGTTGGTATGAATGACGTCAACAAAGTCAGCATCTTCTTTGTCAAGTCTCATTGAATCACACATTTCACCATAAAGCGGAGATGCTGGATCCAGAGCTAATATTCATTAATATTTTGAGTATTGTATGGATATTTTTAATTTATTATAAAAATTGAAACTAAAGCATAACATATATTTAATTCTCTAGTGTTTAAAATTCATTCCCAACCTGTCAATCTTCCAAGTTTTCCAACAAATAAAAATGTGCCTGTCAGAGCTCCAATTTGGGCTCCTAGAGAATGACCAATGAAATGAACTTTATCATAAGTAACATAGTTTTGCTTCACAAGGAATTCGATGAGTCGTGCCGTGACCTCTCCGACTTGACGCGTATTTGCTACAGCTATGTGATATGCTAAACATTTTTCACAATTCATATCCTTCCAATCGATATTGATGAGATTTATTTGTTTTCCACTATTCAGATAAGCTATAATTTAATAAGGATTAATAATTATTGCCATTTTAAAATATAATATTATTTTGAATATGTATGTTTTCAATGTATAATTTAAAATTTAAAATACCGTTTTTTATCTCTCTCATGGAACCATCATTGGTTTTAAATCCATGGCATAAAATTTTCAATTCAAGTCCTTTTACCATTTTAGATTCGGTCAAAGAATTTAAATTATTCACGATAATCTCCTTTCTTGTCCCGTCTCTTAAAGTAAATTGAAAATTGTAATGAATTAATAAAAGTGTCTCATAGATTTAAATAATATGTAAATGAGTTATTATCCTTTGTATTGAATTTAATTAATTTCAGTAGCATTGGGTAAGTTAACAATTTGTAAGAAAATAAGAATATTTACAAGTGTAATATATCTAGTATATATTACGCGCTAATTGTAAGATTATATTAATATTACTAAAAATATAAAACAAATTAATAAAACTAGTCTTACTAATTATTTGAATAGTACGTTTAGGTAGATTAAAATTATTAATTTAAATAGAAATTACTGTTTCTCAAGATAATAATGAATATCTTTACGATCCGTCGAAATAGGCTCCATAATAAAATTGATTTCCTGATCTTTTCTGCTAAAAAATTATATAATTTTAAATTTTTTCTCCTTAACGATAAGCCCATTTAATACAATAGTAATTTTAACATATTATGCTTATTAAATAGTTTTTTTCACATTGAGTTTTTATATCTGTTCAGATTTAATTTTTTCTCCACGTAAACTTCCCGCTTCCTTTGATTAATTTCCTTTTGCATACTAAAACAATTTTCAGGTTGCCCATTAGATAAATCAAAGACGTGAGTTTGAATGGACGAAGCCGAAGTTCCTGTGAATTGGCCATTCACTGTCATGGAAGCTGAATTCTGTGAGGCCTCCGTCAAATTCCAATCTTTTAATTTATTCAAATACTTCACAATATTTTTCCCCGTCCATCCCTTAGCGCTGTATATTGCCGAAGCTGTGTAATTTGATCCTTCGACTGATCCAATTTTACCAACCGTCGAACAGACTTGGACGCTCGTGTGCGGAGCAACGGTAATTTCCTTAGTTACAGTTATTAAATTAACATGTTTAGTAAAATAGGATTTCGACCAAGAGGCTTCTTGCAACATATCCATGTTGGCATATGGCCCAGCAGATATCGAAAGCGGTCCAACATTAGCGACAATCCCAGCAGAAACGCTCCATGAAGACGCACAATTCGCATATTCAACTATTTTTGACTCTGTCGTGACCTTTTTGGTATAAGTGACTGTGTGCGAAACGTGAGAATTTGCATTATTATGAAATACGTCAATACCAACGAAATCCGTGTCAACGACGTTTTGATTGTCAAATTGGAAATTTGTCATTTTAAGTTCAAATCCAATTGAATAGGAGACAAGGGCTTGGAATACAGATCTTTTAAGTATTTGACCATCGAGAGGAAATTTAAACTCGTCATCTTTGATTTCTCCTGCTGCAACTACATTGGATGTTAAATCCGCTCTTCCAATGAATCGGGCATTTGAGGGAATTTCTCCATTTTCGACATTCACGTCGAGATTTGTGAGAATTAAAGGATGGTAAACGAGATGTTCGATTTCATCATGGGGAATCCATTCAACGTTGCATTCGAGCGGATTTGTTAAAATTTGAAAATTCTCAAAGAAATATTGAACTTCTTTATCATTTACGAAAAAATACCCTTTGTTGTGATTCACTCTTCCGATCCGATATTCATTTTCAATTAGAGCACGTCCAATTAAGAAAGACTTATCAGTTTCAATGATATGATCCGGGATACTTTCGTCGTTTGGTAAGTCAATCCAAGTTAACGGGCATTTTATTAATGGAGGGTATCCTTGTACAAAGGAGGAAAGGGTCAAGATTATTAAAAGAAGGTACATTTTATAGGTTATTTCCCGAAAATATTTAATTATGTTATTAAATAAGATAAATTTTTATAACAATCAAGAAAAATATATTTATTAAAAAGCTTTGAATACATGGAATAAATGTAATTAAATAATCTAATTCTTATATACACTCATGATCATATTATGTAGGGACTCGAGCGACCCAAACATAATGTTAAAAATTATCATTTATTAAGCCATTTGAAGATTAATTCGATTAGGAAAAATTATATTAATTGGAATCCCCTCAATGCTTTAATCAATAATTTATTTATCTCAACATTTCTCAAGTTCTATTTACACACACAATTAATATTCAAATATTGATACCTACCCTACCATAAATGTCAAGCTTAAATGGCAATTTTCATACTGTACTTAGGCGTTGGGGTTGATTCGCCATTAATTATAAGTAAATTAATACGAAATAAATGTATAACTACAATAATAATTATCCATCGCATGATTTTCAATATTACTACATAAAATAATGTTAATAACTCATCATATTAAAATTAAAATTATCTAATAATAAAACTCATTTAATGACGAAGTATGTCATCTATACGAATTACGAACAGAACACATTGAGATTTAAGGTGTGATTATGTTTAATTACTTATTAAACATTTCTCACCAAAAAATGAATAATTCTCAATTATTCATTGAGAAACCCTTCTTAACATTATATTACTCTTATATAGAAATGTTGAATGTGTAGATCTAGCGTGCATAATATATAATGTATTAATTTAGTTTATTTATTTTTAATTCACATTTTTATTATTTTAAACAAATATGCGTTAAATGTTTTGATTTAAAATAATTTCCTATTTCTTCCATAATTGCTGCAATCGTCCTGAGCTCTGCTGTCAATTGGGATGATGATGAACTTATTGTCCATTGCCACCGAAGCGGCCAAAGTCCCACTCACCGGAACTCTCACATCATCATTCTCATCAATGAAAGCTTCATCAATTCCCTCTTCGTACAGAATGTCCAAAATCTCCAAAGACTCCAAACCCAATGCCGTGTACTTCCCTGTCCCACAATAATTAGATTTGAAATCCTCGACGCTTTTGATGATGGAGCAAACCCTTAAAAAGGAATGCGGCGGGATTGTGACTTCCCTCGCCACAGTGATATTCGTCTCTGTTTCAGTTGTGAATGTACTGGTGACTGTTTTCTCATAAGTGTGGGATTCACTTGTTGACGTCTTTTTAAAAAACCCGCTGCTCACGCTGGACGTACTTTGAGAGATCGTTTTGTCTACTAATGTAAAGGATGAGAATTCATAAACGATTTTTGAATGGGAAAAGCTATGTTGGATCGTGGCCTCGCCGCTGTTGTAAAATTCGTCCACTCCGAGGAAATCGGGGACGAGATCGTCCATGTCGTTCTCCATCTCGACGTCATCAATGTCCAATTTGAAACCAGACTGATAGGAAACTAAATACTGGTATCCTTTATTCGAGCTAATGATTTCCGAGAATTCGTCAATAGCGATGAAGATCATTGAGCCGTTGATTTGACCACAAGACCATGACAAATCTTCCAGTTGCATTCTCCCAATCATGTGCATAGCGATGTCTTCGGTGAATTTCCGATATTCTGCGTCTGATGTTGTCCATGATGTTTTGCAATTATGAGGATTTGTGAGGATTTCAAATGTGGTCAAGGCCGTGGCGTTTCCGTCTTCTTGTTTATAAGGAAAGTAAGCCTTCATGTTCTGCGGGACGTATCTTCCCGCGTATTTGAATCCATTTTCAAACTGGGCGCGAACAACATAATTTTCCTCCTCAAACTCACCTTTGCCTAGATTAATTTTATAAATAAAATTTGATGAAACATCTAATTTTGAATATATTAAATTTGCTAAATTTTATATGGAGAATTAATTTTTTGTTTATTATCATTATTTCAATTTTAAAATTTGTTTAATTTTACCGTTTGCTTTTATTGATCCAGGTGGCAAAGTATTTCCGCTATCTAGTGGAATCCATTCTAACGGGCATTTCAATTTAGATTCAACAAAAGTAAATGTTAATATTATGATAATTAAAAAGTATTTCATTTTATTTGTATGGTTATTCTTAATTGAATCTGTCAAGTTTATTATAAGAAATATGAAGGAATTTTATGAATATATTTAAATTATATTTTATCTTGGTGCTATAATTTCAGATTGACCATTTTAGCAGGTTCTTTGACAGTGATTGACTGATTGTTTATTATTTATCATTAAAACTATCATTATTTTGATAATTTATTTTTGATTGATTGATTTGAAAGACAAAAATTAAAAAAAACATCAATTAATATTCCATATACTGATTAAAAAGGCATCGTTTCATTTCTTAGTATTTTAATAATTTTAATCTTTTCCATAATAAAATTTCATTAAAAAAGTTTACCAATTTTCCTGGAATCAATTAAATAATGTATTTAAATGTCAAATATAATTAATTAATATTTTCACAAATACGATAAAGATAAGCAATTTCAAAACATTTCAACAATTCTTTACTTTCTTTCGGTCCCTGTCCCAGAAAGGAAATGATGGGAAACTAACCTTGATAGGTCAAAAGATTAATAATATCATATTAATATCATTAAGATGGAAACTTCTGGGATATGAAACTCAAATGAGTATGTTATCAAATGTAAAATGGTAATAAAATGTAAATATATGTAGCGTATACCTACAACCTACTCAATAAATGAATGAGTATTGAAATATGAAATGTAATGAAAAATAATGACTAATGAAATATAAAGTTATACAATTGTAACGATATAAAAATATGTTAAGAAACACTATTAAGATTATGAAAGATTACTAAGAAACAATGAGAAATATGAAATTTTAGTATTAGATAAATAATCGGATTTACATAAAGAATTTAAATTTATTAAATTTTAAAATTTTACATTTTATGTGTAAAAGTGAAATCACTAAGAGTTACAGATTCTACATATAACATTTAAGTCTAATATAATAAGAAAATTAACTGCAATATTTTTATTGCTTATCCACATATTATTGATTTTTCTTAAATATGTTCCTGATTTCCTGATCAAAATCTTCAAGGCTTTGAATATCAATCCCCTTCATCCTTTGTTGCCTTCTTTTTTCAATTAAATTTCCAAGCTCAATGCAACCTTCATCTTCTGCAAGATAGAACAGAGTGCTGAGTACAAAACTTCCTTTGATTTCGCCTTCAATGTGCGCATACACAGAGTCATGGTCTTTATGGAAAGTAAGATTCGACCAAGACTCATTTTTCTTAACTTCATCTAAAATTCTATCCGGAGTCCAACCATTTGCCGTGAATATAGCCTTGGCTCTCCACTTGGATTCGAAATCATTCAATTTCAGAATTGTGGAGCAAACTTGGACAGAGGTAAATGCAGGGACGCGGATTTCCCTAGCAACTGTTATATTCTGTTTGGTTTTATGGGAAATTTCCAAAACGTCGCTACTCCCCCATTCTGCTGATAATCCCGCAAAATTAATTTTAAATTTTTTCTTTAGCTTCGTATCTTTGATCTTAATTGGAACTTCTACTCCGATTTCAAGTCCAAATCCCACGTTCCAACCATGTTGAGAACGAAATTCAAATGTTTCCTCCACGATATCTCCATGAGTCACGCTTTGCAAAACTTCCGTTTCTGCATTGTTAGTTATGATGTCAGAGCCCAACATGGTTTCTTCTCCAGAAATGTCCTTTTCAAATTGAAAATCCTCGACGGAAAGTTTTAAACCTTGAGATTGGGCGCTGAGGAAATAAACATTGTTTCTTAATTCAATAATGTTTGTTGAATTAGCAACTTTTAGTACATTGTTGTTAATGTTGATTTCCCCGCTGAGATTTTCATTTTCAAATTCCGCTCTTCCAATGTAATTGTAATTATTTCCTACGGAAACCTTAACTTTGAATTCTTCATCAGGGTGTTCTTTACGAACCCAAGAAATAATACAATCGTGTGGGTTTGTGAGAATTTGGAAAGATTGTACATTGATTCCAGAGCTGTGTGGAAAATATCCCTTCCCCGTTTCCATGTTAACTCTTCCGCCAATGTAATTGTTGCCGAATCTAAATCTTGCTACATAGTTTTCTTCATTGTCAGAGGAGATGCTATTTTGAGGCAAAGAGTCGCCGGTGCTCATTTCAACCCATTTTAACTGATCACAAATTGATCTTCCTTCGCATAATAGAACAATTGCGGAAACCAAAATGATGAATTTCATCTTCACTCCAATTAACGTCAAATTTTAATAATTTAATCCGTAAATAAATTAATAGATTTTAAGTAAACAAGCAAACTATGAACTTGTATTTAATAAATAGTATATATTTTTCCAAGGGAAAATAATTATCTTTCAAGTTTCACGGTTAATTAATATTATAGAAATATGATATATTAATCATCTTATCAATAAAAGGATTTTTTTACCAAATAGTTTTGAGAAATGTCAAAAGAAATTTAATTGATTATTTTAAAATTGCAAATAAAGATATGTCAAAATTTATTTGACATTATTGAATAATTAGGTTTTCTGGATAAAAATCAAATAGATAATCAATTGACAGTTTAAGCTTTAAAATGATAAATTGACTTGATCCTTATAATGTTATTAATACATGATTCCAATAACCAATTGAATTGTTAAAAGTAATCAACCGTCAACCTACTATTTTATCATATAATTCATTAATAGAAATTAAATATAAAACAAGCAATAAACTAATTTAATAAATTTAGAATATACATTTGTTATTCAAAATATCAATTTTTGAACAATATCGACATTCAATCTATATTACTTATATTTTTGTTTGAGTAGGTAATTATGTTAAAATCGATTACTTTTGCGTTTCTTTTTATTAATTTAAGCAATTCTGAGAAATTGAGATGTCCTCTTGTTTGGACACCTTTGACCATTGGGTTTTCAATAGATGAGAAAACAGTGCCTTCTCAAATTGGCGAACTCTATATTGCACGCGGGAAAATTCAAAATGATCCAGAATATACGATTGGACGCATAAGCATTGATGAGAGCAACCGACTTAGGGCATACTTCCCCAAGGATTCCTTACAAGTTGAACTTTTCACTTTTGACATTTTAACGAATCCTCACGGGTGCAATCTTGAATGGCGGAATGAACATGGGTTTTTAAATATTGGGAAAACGGAATTCAACGTTACAGTTGATGATCTCGGAAGATCAATCGTCGGACGAATCAAATCTGGAAAAGATAACTATTTCATTGGGGGAAAAGTGAAAAAACCCACTATTCACTATGCAGTTGATGGAAGAGGAGAGAATTCAATGGGATTTCAAGTCTTGATTTCTACGTCAGACGGACTCGCAATGCGATTGAGTGATTTTGTCTTTGATGGAGAAATGCCAGAAGGAAATTTGGATTTAATGGGAATGGATGAAATTCAAAACGAAAGCCCCGTCGAAGTCACACACGTTGTCACGCATAGGAAAATGTTTTCGGAAAGTTATTACTTTAGTGAATCAAGTTTTTCCCAAACTTACATTCAGGAAAGTTCAAGTTGGGGATTTTACTTACCTGAACTATTTGGCATTCCCATTTCAATTGATTTTTTGAAAGAATCATCAGCGCAGTTAGATGGCGTGGGAAAATTCAAGTTAGACAATAATATAATTCATAGATATATTTATTTGAAAATTTTATAAAATTCATATGCACTTATTTTATTAATTACTTAAACATAATTTTGAATAATTAATATAATTATAGTTATAATTTATTACATTATATCTGTAATTTAAACAATTCCAGTTAATTGTTGATTAATTAATGAATAATTTTGATTTTAGCTGCATCTTCAATAAAACAGAAAAGGAAATGGTTGTGACAAGAACAGTAAAAGTTCCTCCTTACACATCAATGCAGCTTTGTTCTACTATTAGCACGAATGAGAACTTTGAAGTTGATTACATAGCCAAAGGCACTTGGACGATTCCTGGATGGTCGGCACTAGAAGTCCTGAAATATGTGTACGAGAAAGGATGGATCGAACTTGAAGCGGAAGGAGAAGGTGTTGTTGGACAAGTGGAGGGATCTTTCATGGGATCCTTTGTCATGACAACTCAATTCATCACAGTCGAAGGGTCTAAAGAGGAAAACGATTGTCACTCAATTCAGCAAAGAATTAATAGTGAAAGAATAACTCGCAGAAAAGAAGCTAACAGAAAATTTGGACAATCCAGAAATTATGACACGTGCAAATAACAAGATTTGGATGCTGAACTTGCTACTAGAAGTTGCTACTAATAGTTACTATGGCCGTGGCGATTTATGTAATAAATACATAACATTATAAATAAGTATAATTGGCATTCAATAACATCAAATTTGCATATTTATTATACGAATTATTAGCTTTTAGCTACAGGGAATAAACTTAATTGCAGCCTATGGTTTAACATTAAAATTCTTCAAATTCTTTATTCTTTAATATAGAGAAACTTAATTGAAAGAAAAATTATTATAAAATTACTTTAACTTAATGTAATTTTAACGTTTTTTGTCTACGATTTAATTCATTTTAAAGTGTTGCAAATAGGATGACCTGTTGCTTTGCAAAAATCAGGAATGGAGCAACAAAATGGAATTCCTTTTATAGCAATATTTACCATGTTAATATCGTCAAGATAGGATTTTTTATCCCAGATTCCAGAACTTAGACATTTTTTAAAACTGCATGTTTCACCAAAATATTCAATTACTTTATTTGTAGTTCTGTTCACCATCTCATAGTCGTTACTCATAATTACAGCGTTTATTGACTCATTGTTTTCCTTAGTTTTCCAAATTTTGAATATAAATCTAAAATAAAATGTTTAATTTACGAAAATTATAAATTAATAGTGAAATAGCTAGATTTACTTTGGCACGGGCAAATAATTTCCATTCTTGACACCGTTTTTGTCAACGCCAATGTAAATCTCCATCATCTCTCCATCAAAATTCGAGATCTTGAGCGTCTCATTGAGCGTTCCAGTGAAAACTGTACACAGTTGATTACTACAGACTCGTTCAATAATATGTTTTTCCACTTCATAATAGTTATTATTATTAATAGAACCCCATTGGGGCACAGCATTCGAATAGAACATGGTTGCTTGATCATTAGATTTAAAGTGACTCCTGGTTGCCAAATGTCCTTTTTCAAAATATATTCTTCTAGCAGAGTCTCCGAATTGAGGTAAATGCACGCCCTGAGAAGGAAGTATTTTTAATTATTTTGTAATTTTGAATCAATTAAATTTATAGAATCCAATGCTAAATAAATTAAATTTAAGCTATTAAATACCATATTTATATTCCGTAGAGTATTTTTTTGTGTCGCTATCTTATAACTATAGAAAATATCAAATTCCGGTACTTGAAGATAATCTTCTTTAATCCAACTACTTACTCCAATAGATTTTTCAACTAATGGTTCAATTGTATGAACTGAGTATTGTGACCCGTAATTAACATCACTGTAGCAGGTTCTAAGATAGACTATACCATCTCTATCAAATGAATTAATTAAAAATTAATTAATAAAATTTCTAGATGATGTGATAGTGCATTTATATAGGGATAAAAGTAAATCAATGCAATCTCTTTAATTTGTAAATGGCAAAATTAATAACTTGTGAATTTCTCCTATTTTTCCATCGTATCCACAGCGTAATTTAGTCGAAGTGAAATTAAATGGATTTCTGTTTTTTGGCTTGCATTCTCCATCGTTTATTTTAGCTAGTCGTCTTTTAGTATTTGCACAAACATTTGAATCAGAAGACCCTACAATAAATTTTGTATTTAAAGCTAAAGACCCGCTAATGACCCCTTCTACGTCCAAAACTGCAGCATCATTTTCTATATATTTTGCCACAATGTCATCTTTGGCCAATATTTCGATTATTTCACTGGCCATTTTCCCTCGTGCTGTGTATTTAGCTTTTGCAATATAAGGCATGCTGAAATTATTTTTCATGTTCACAATCGAACACACTTGGACCGAAGTGTAGGGTGGAACAGTGACAATTCTCGAGACGCTCACGTCAGTTTCTTCCACCGTGGTGAGACTTTCAGTTTTTGTTTTTACATTCACGGTTGTTGTTGTTTTAGTTTTCTTTTTAATGATGTAATTCTTTGTCACTGTATGAGTGTAAACTGATGTCCATTTCTCGGATACTGTAACGGTTGTTGTTTCGGTGATGAACTTTCTATGGGTAACCAATTGAGTGACATTTCCAGGTCCATTGTTTTCAATTTCGTCCATTCCTAAGAAATCTGCAGATTCCCCCAGTAAACTCTCAAACTCAAATTCCGTGATTTCCAAATCAAGGCCATCGGAGTACGAGAATAAAAATTGATAATTATCAAAAAGTGTCAATATTTCCTCATCATATACGAATGTTATTGATTTTTTAGCATCGTCGATCAAACCGACAAATATTTGATCTGCGTAGATGACGCGACCGACAAAGAAATTTGGAAATGATTTGTCAACAGCCACTCGATAAAGTGGATATGTTTTAAGCGTGACCCATTCAATTGTGCAATTATGAGGATTAGTCAAAACTTCGAATTGATCGTCGGTGGAGGTTGTGCTGTTGTCACCTTCTATGGGAAATAAACCTTCGTCGTCTTCTGGATTATAAGTTCCTACATTTTAAATTTTTCAATTGATTTTAATGGCTACATATGTATATTTTTATATGAAGAAATTAACTAATTAAATTAAATTACTTGAAGCATTTAAAAATAAATTTTTTGTTAAAACGTAGATTTTTATTGAAAAATTTTAATTTTTATGAATTACCAATGATATAAGTTTTATCTTCCAATTGGGATCGAATTCCATAGATTTTAAAATCAGAAGTGAATTCTATTGAAAATAATTATGGTTATTGATACTAATATAATGCATTTTGAATCGTTATTTAAATAATATTGATCAACCATTCGCTATAATAGTACTAGAGGGAACTCCGCTTCCACTGCTCATAGGGCGCCATTGCAAACTACAGTCCAGCAATTTCTCATTCCAATTGAAACAACAAACATTTGTTACTAAACAAATTAAAAATAATATATTCTTGAGAAACATTTTCTTTAAAATGCTAATAATTTTTTTGACTATTTCACTAATGTCTCGTTTAGAATATATGTATTATTATGACAAAGAATTAGTAAAATAATGAAATAACATTATTAGAAATTTAACTTATTACAATTTGTATGATTTAGAATTAATCAGAATATCAGAAATCGATATTGATATAAAAATGAATGTAAGCTTATTGCTGTCAATAATAATCATAATTTATTCCTATAATTAATTGATATACATATGTTTCATATATCCTACTCACTAAAAGGATTAGGTGAGAATTTAATCTCTTCAAAAAATTGGATTGAATATTCCCATCAATCAATCATTTTGTCATTTAATGTTAATTCTAATATTCAAATTTTCAATTAGGATCTTTGATCGAATAATAAAATTATTGAATTTATATAAAATAAACCACGCAAAAATAAATTTTTTATTGTTATATATTATTACTATTATTATTTATCCATTAAAATATTCGATTACTTGATGCAATTTTTTATTTTTATTTTCTATCTGTCACAATTAAATTGAATGCTATATATTGTGAATAGTAGTCAATCATTCGAATTTTTAATATTAAATTGAGTAGACAAATTTCCAATCAATCATTCTGTCATTTAAGATTAATAATTTAAAAAATATATATATAATTTATACATAAAATTAACAATAAAAACAATTCTCAGAAATAATTTCTAAAAGGATTCATCTAATGGAAAACGAATAACCTAATCTAAAGTATTTCGATCTCATAATATATTGATTGAATAAATATGCAAGCATTAATCAAAATCAACTGTTTAGAATATAATGAATGATTAATTAAAACTTGTTAAAAATTAAGTATAAAAATTAAGATAAGTATAGTACATAACCTCAACTAACAATATTCTCAAAATGTATAACTTCTGTATTAGGTATCTAAAATAAGTTAATATTAATAAACTTGTGAAAATTATTTTTAAAATAATATTTTTATTCTGATAGCATATCTTATGCAAAATTATTATACACGACTTATTATTTAAACTTTATAAATACTGTTATACAATTAAAAACTAAATACATTACATTACATTAGAATATATATTTAAAAAAATAAATAAATAATAGTAGATTAATAAATAGTAAGTAGGACTTAACTAGGACGTAGTAGGAGTGAATGTCTGAGGTATTTAGGCATTTAATAACACTAGGCCTTTAAGGCTTATTCAATGTAACTTTTGAAAGTAAAGGAGTATAAAAAGGGGAAAGATGTAAGGTAAAAGGATCAAATGCCAATACGCTACTCAGGTAGAAGCTGAGGATTTTGATTAGGATTTGGCTGGGAAACTTTAGAATATTTCGACTGCCCAGGATTAAGGATTAAGGAACAAGTTTGGAATTCTATGTAAATGGATATCAAGATATATGCAACAATATGGAAATAAATAAATTTCATTTAATTGAAATTTAAATGATTCAATTCATTTGTATTGTTATAGAATACTTACTTAAAATAAAATGCTTCTTTACAACCATATTAATTATGAAATATTTTTATTCATCCCATTATTTTTTAATATCTGGTTAATCTCTTGTTTAATTTCATCCCAAGTTTCAAGAGCTTGACCTCTCAATCTTTTATTTTCCCTATCTTGTAAAAGCTTAGAAATTTCCAAACATCCCCCCTGGCTCGTAACGTAAAAATTGGTATTCAAGGCCAAATTCCCTTTGAAATTCCCTTGAATAGTTGCATAAACTGTATTTCCAAGCGAACTCCAAATCAAATCTTTCCACGTTGGATCCTTTTTCACTTCTGCTATGATGTCTTCAGCCTTCCATCCAGGCGCCGTGAATTCCGCTTTTGCAACCCAATTAGAATCAAAGTTTTCCAGCTTATTCGCAGTAGAGCAAACTTGAACCTCCGCATAAGGAGGGACAATAACAGTCCTCACCACGTTAACCTCTCTTGTGGTTTTCGAACTTGTTGCTTCTTCCTGATCAACATTTCCATTCACATACGCTTTTAGACCAAATGATATTCCTTTAATAGTAAACCCAAATCCGACTTCCGCTGAAACGGCAAAATTAAATGATGACGTGAACTTTAATTCTTCTTCGTGTAATTTTCCTTGGGATATTTTTTGCGTCACGGTGGTATCGGCCTTGTTGACGATGTTGTCAATTCCCAGAATTTCCTCTTCTCCGTTCGTTTCTTGGTCGAATATGAAATTCGTTACGGAGAGGGAAAGCCCTTGAGAAGTTGCAATTAAATATGAGAATCCATTGTTTTTGAATTCAAGAACTGAGCCGTCATTTTCAGCAATTATGATGCTTCCCTTGGTTGTGTCAATATGCCCGGAAAGGAGCCGATCAGAAATCTCAAGTCGTCCGATTAATTTTGTCAAGTCTGTGTTAACTGGAACCTTGAAGTCAATGTCAGGATGATCATGTGGAACCCATTTAACGGTGCAGTCGTAAGGATTCGTTAAAACTTCGTAGGATTGCAGGATCGTGAAATTGTTTCCGGATTGGTCAGGAATAAAGGCTTTTCCAGATTGTTGTTCCATACGGCCAGCAATGTGGACATTTCCTATCTTGTATCGTGCGACGAAATGACTTGGCGGTTGAGTTGAAATTGCTTTAGGCGGTAAATTGTTTTTGAATTCAAGAACTGAGCCGTCATTTTCAGCA
>VJMY01001060.1:0-20808 GCA_009869795.1 Neelides sp. FZ-2019 | reverse complement strand
CAAATAAAGAAATGAAACACAATGAAAAGGATATAGAAAATAAACCCCAATCGTCAAATTCTCAAAATTTTTACACCAATGAAATTCATAACAAATAAGAACATTTTTGAAATTTAATATTAGTATAAATAATAATTAATTATTTATATCAAGTAAAATTAATGCTAAAAACCTAGATGGACATTTAAAAGTTAAAAGAATTTTTTAAATCATTGTTCTACCAATAATATAAAAATTATGTATACCACTCAGAAAATTAGAATTTAATAGATTGTTATTTACTATAACTAAATTATCTAACCTTTTCTTGGCAAAATCAATAAATGATTCGAACTAGACTTGTTCTAATTGTCTAAAATTTTAAATGAAATTAATTTAATGATTAATAAAATATTGTTACGAATAAAAAAACACATTTTCTCTCCTTTTTTTGTTCTTTTATTAATCAAGCTAAATGAATAAAAGAATTACTTTGGACCGATTCGTTTAACTTCAAGTTCCTTCTCTGGATTTTCATTTATAATTCTTGCTAATTCTTCTAGAGAGATTAATTCCCAATTATGGTATTCAAATGGAGGTCGACAAATGCAAATGACGAGAGAGTAATTGTTTTCAACATAGGCACCAAACCAAACACCGGGGTTTCCATTTTCAAAGAATTCCGACTTATTAAAGCTCAATGTTTTTTCCTCGTATTTCCCACTCGCCTGGTTGATCCAAGGGAGTTGAATTGGACTCCCAGAGAAAATCCTCCATTCTTCTTCGATGTTTTTCAATCGATGCCAAGAGGAAGTGTCTTGAGAACCCAGCAAATAGAAAATGACGGTGGATTGCTCAGATCTCGCGATTTCACCAAAATATCCTCCTTCGGGATGAGGCATCAATTTCAATGCATCTCGAATCAACTCGACGTTGAGTGGAGTGGAAATTTTCTTAATTTCCTCTTTCGCTCCTTTCAAACTCTTCTTCTGCTCGTCGCTCATGCCGTTGCTGAATTCTTCCAAGAAATTCTCGATGTTTTTAACAAGTGTTGCAGAACTTGTGTCAGACATTTTGGGCTAAAATGAAAAAAATTACTTTGAAATCAATTAACATTATGCATTTATCTATAATTAAAAGGTATGTTTAATTTAATTCGTGATTAGATTTAGAATAATGTACAATAAAAATTCTTTAATGAATATTCAATTATTTGATTTTTTACCTTATTTAAATGAGTTTCCGTATTGCTGTTCAAATGCCGTTTATTCCTCGAGCAGCAAGCGGAGGCTGAATACAACAAATATAAACTTATAATTATGTGGTATTGAATTTTTAAAGCCATTATATAATTTCTGAGCTCGAAAAAATACAAACTATAATTTTACAATTTATATATAAAAATAAACTACTAATGGGAATTTCTTTATGACAAATATAATTTTTATCGTTTAAGTTAAAAGCTATTAACTAATAGCTCGCACGTCAAAGGAAGTGGCCAAGATTATAGATAAAAATGGAGATAATAGTACTGTTAAATGAGAAAAATTGCAAAATAAATATTAATCATTTCTAACAATATAATACATGAATAAAAGATTTACTGTACTTAATGAGGAGTTCGGCGATCCTATGCTATGTATAAGTAAGGAGTTCTACTTTTCGTTATTTAGTTGAGCAATTAGAGTTAAAAATACAGTAGCAGAGATTGCGAGATGTTTGAGACCTAGACAATAAAGATGAATACGTGACGTGGAAAGTGGAGACAGGCCGACGAGGAGGAGGGAGCAGTAAAGTCCCTCGTGGACTGTAGGCTGGAAATCGAGATTCATTTCATTTCATTTCTCCTTCCCTTTCATTTAAACTCTTTATTTCTCATTCATAATTTTCTCATTTCCCCACATCTACTTCATATTAATGAAATGATACATATTATTTATAGTTCAACCTTAATCCGGATTATCCACATATATGTTGATTTTCAATAACTAACAAATATACCTAAAAGTCTCATAAAAACGCTTAATAGGCTAAGAGTTTTAACAATGTTAAAACAAAGTTTAAATTTTACTGAATGTAAAAGTATCAAACAAGCTTTTTTGGCCATACCTTAGTAATTAATGAAGGAAACTTTGTCTTGCCTCCTTTTTCTTATCTTCTTGGCTATAATTAAAATAATTATTTCAATTCAAGGATCCTTTTCAATCTATCTTACAAAACCCAAAAGATTGTTTCATGAAAATATATTATTAAATAGTATTAAAATATGAAGGACGGTGGGAGAATGCCTAATTTATAACATATACATTTATGTTCAGAAAAAATACCTAGGAAGATAGGTAATTTTTTGAGTTGGGGAAATGCAGTACATTAATACCTGTCCTTACATTCATCTTGAATCTGCGAATTATTTGGGCTCGAAAAGACTTTGGAGCGAATAAAGGCAAAAGACAATGCAAAATGCTATTATTCATCAATTAGTAGCTTGACACAAAAGAAATCCCACTGACAATTACAATTATTCTTGAAAGTTAGTCATTTGGACAAATCATGGTTGCTCCAAATGAAGTTAAAGAAGAATCACATGACGAACTCCAATATATCAATCTCATTCAACTTGTGCTCAAAAACGGTGCAGTTAGAAATGATCGAACCGGTGTTGGAACAATTTCCCTTTTTGCTCCTCCACAAATGAAATTCAATTTACGAAATGGTAAGATTATTAACGCTGTTCTTATGAATTTATTTATTATATAACTATAATATATCATTCTATACATAACTAAAATTTAAATTTTGACTTAATACAAAAAGCAGATCTGTCACAATTGAAACGACTAATAATTTCTCCATAAAAGCAAGTTAATAATCTTATTAATTTGATTAAATAGGAAATTTCCCTTTGCTGACAACTAAGCGAGTGTTTTGGCGCGGAGTCGTTGAAGAGCTTCTTTGGTTCATCCGTGGTTCAACGAACGCCAAAGAATTGTCAGCCGTCGGGGTGAACATTTGGGACGGGAATTCTTCGAGGGCTTTCCTCGACTCGATCGGACTCAAGGACCGAGCAGAAGGAGACTTGGGCCCCGTTTATGGTTTCCAATGGCGACACTTTGGAGCTCAATACAAGACAATGAACGACAACTATTCGGGTCAAGGGGTTGATCAACTCGCGGAAGTCATCAGACTTATCAAAGAGGATCCAAATTCCAGGAGAATTATATTATCCGCTTGGAATCCTTCGGATTTGGATCAAGTTGCTCTGCCGCCTTGTCACTGCTTCATTCAGTTCTACGTGGATACGGAGAAGAAAGAATTGTCTTCACAAATGTATCAACGATCAGCTGACATTGGACTTGGTAGGAACAGATTCATTTTAATCTTTAATTAAATCAGAATTGATTTTTTCTTTAATCTACGTAATTATAATCTGGTTATTAATTATTATTATCAATTACATTTCATTTTAGGTGTTCCGTTCAACATTGCCAGCTATGCATTGTTTACCTGCATGATTGCGAAAGTCTGCGGATTGACTCCAGGTGATTTCGTCCATTTGTTCGGAGATGCTCATGTTTACTCCAACCATGTGGAAGCCCTTAAAGTTCAAGTTGAAAGAGAACCGCGGCCTTTCCCAACGCTTGAGATTCTCAGGAACATTGAGAACATTGATGATTTCAAAAGTGATGATTTCAAACTCACCGGCTACGATCCTTGGCAGAAGATTCAGATGGAAATGGCAGTATAAGCTTATTTATTATTTTATTTAATTACATTTAGTATTTAAAATTGTACTTATCTAAATGCTACCATTTGAATTATAAACTATTGTACTTTCATAAATTTTGGAAAATATACTCTATTTCATGAAATTGAAAACAAAAATTCATTTGTTGCATATTTCCAAGCAATACTAACCTATTTCAATAATGATCCTATAGTAAACCGTTTTAGATTTAATAAACTGTGTCAGGTCTCTTAAATGCCGGAAATCCAATATTGGGTAAATCCTGTATTTGTCTTTTACCTTTATTCGTCAAAAAAAGATTATGCTTGTAAAGAAAGTAAATAAAACTTGGATAAACAAATTTATAATCATAAGTAATGTTTATTTAAATAGTAATGTTTAATAATTAAAATTCGTTTAATATATAAAGCAAGTAGTAATTGTTATGCAATAGTTAATATTATATTCATAATTGATACGAATACGATCATAAATCTTAATTTAGAGTAAGATTCCAAAAATAGCTTTCAAAGTCAATTACCTGGCGGTTTTCCCAATCGTTCACTATGTTCGATAATCGATTTTGCATTGTCTCAACTTTTAACTTTTTACCCACTCTTTCCCCGCCTTCAATTCTTGCTCTCTTTCATTATTCAACTCTTGACATTTCAACATTATTTGGCTTTAATTTTAAATCCTTGACAAAGCGAAAGATTGTCGAATGAGTGCAGTCGTTAAAAGTAGAGAATGAATTATTCCAAGATTCGCAAAAGTTGTCTGGGGAGGAAGAAGAAAAGTGTTAAATACCCATGTGCGTTTCAATATATACAGATATATACAAGGAAAGATGAAATTTTACTTAAGAAATGAATAGGAAATTGGAGTTGATTATAAATAAATCAGATAAATATAAAATGCATTAATAAATAGCTCTTTTGATTTGCATGTTAAGTATATTTATTAATCATTGATTTGACTATAAGATAGATAGGCTTGCATAAATTTAATACTTAAATTAATATAAATAATTAAAGCCAATATTCAAGAAGGAAATTATTGTAAATTCAATGAGTTGTTGACAATAACTCAGCATTTATTTGTGGCTTGACCAGCTTGAACTCGAAGATGACCATGAAGTAATGTGCGGGGTTGAGTGCCATTGGTGAGACCAACTGTGGCCCCAAGAACCTCTCTTGTTTCGGACGCCTTCCTCTGCTTGTTTCTAATGATCAAATACATAATTTATTACTTTTTGATTAAATCATTTTATTTAAATTTATTAATTTAATAAATCATAATCAATTTTAATCACCTCTGCCTCTCTGATAATTGCAGCCGCATCATCTTCTTCCATTTCAACAAGAACTTTTTTGCCCCAAACACCAGAAAAGGTGGCGGTCAAAAGAAGAAAAGTGAGAGTGAAAAGAGCTAAATTCTTCATTTTGGGTTTTTGGTGTTTTGGTTTATGAAAGGTGTTTGGAAAATGTTTTGAAAGGTTGAATAAATCTAGTGAAATTTTTCAGAGAATTTATATAAATTCTTTATCTTATCGGGTTTCAAATTATATAAATTGAGGAAATTTTTACAATACAAAATTTACTATTTCGACACAGATTTTCAATTTGAGGAAAACCCAGTATAATATTTTTTCCTTAAATCTGTTATCATTTAAATTATTTTTCATTCAATCTTTTCCCAATTATTTAATGATCATTAGTCTTATTAGCTAAGTTTTATCTTGAAAAAGCCTTGCTTAAAAAAGTCAACTTTAATTTAATTAGATGCACAAATATGCAGTTATAATATAGTCAAAGGAATTTTCACATCTCTAGTATTTTAACCACAAGGAAAGGGAAAAATGGTCATTATTTAGCTTTAATAACATCCGTTACATCATTGTCAATCTTATTAATTTTTTAGAATCAGATGAATACATATTGATACGCTTTATTAAATATAAGTCAAGCTTTGTTTCCCCTTATTAGTAGTGTAAAGAATATTAGCGGAATTCATTCGCTTTTACCTGATTAAGAGATAAGAAATAAACTCATCAAAATTTAATAATTAGTTCTTCTAGAAGTCTCGACGACCTATTTCAATTACACGTGTTGTTACGACACACATGTATTAAATTTTGTTACCTCCCGGCCCTCAATCTTCTCATAACAAATAATGTTATTTTCTATGCCGTTGCATGTCTTTCAACTGCACGGTGTTTTCCAAGAACTCACCAAAATAGCCCTTTGTTAACGAAATTGCATAAATTATTAATTGTAAAAACGCGTAAATGAGATATTCTTTGTTTGTGTATAACAGTTTCAATTTATAATTTGTGAACTTAGCATAGTGGTATTATACTCGAAGTAAAAATAAAAGACTGCCTACTTTTTGATTGCGACTTTTATTTCATATTTTTAAATGTGGATTTGCGAGTATTTTGCGAGTAATTTGTATTTAGAAATTTATTAAATAATCTTATGCCTAACTAATTTTTAGTGAAACTGATAAATCAAGTAAATTTGCTAATAAGTAGATATTACAAAATTATAAATAACGACTATTAATTAAGTTATGATTGACTTCAAAACTTTGAAAATAGGAATATTATAAAAGCAATCAAGTTTAAAAATTCGATATTAAGTCACTTGGGAATTTTTGAAAGTAATGGGGAAATATATCTCCTGATTTCACTTAATTGTTGACTCCATCGTTTCTCATAGTAAATGTTAAGGAGCGGCTTTGAATTATGACCAACGTCAATTGCCCATCGTAAATGCCCGCTTGTGTATTTTCCTCGTTGTTTTGGACGAAGACGAGTTGCGCCAGCGATACCACCAAGGACACACATCGGTAGACCAGTTTGAATTCCTTCGATCCATTTCACTAACACTTCACCTAAAAAAATCCATATTATTCCCAATTACCTTTATTTTAAAACTGTAAAATAAGTGTGAATATAAATTAATTTGTGGTAATTTCAAATTTTGTATTATAATTTATTTACCCAATTGCTAACTACTTTAACTAATTCAATAAGTTAATTAATTGTTTAACCACTAAAATTTACCGAGCATGTTAGTTGGCTGTCCAGTTACAGTATGGACGAGATCGTGGATTTCCCTGTAGCGCTGCATGACATAGGCGAGTTCGGGATCTTGGATGAATTTAACAGGAAGTCGAGAATCAGGAGTCACGTTGTTAAACTCGAGGAAATCCAAATACGCTCGTCCGAGAGTTCCTTCTTCGAGTTTGGCAAGAGCGGCGAGGTCGACGGTGGAGGAATTGATTCGCGGTTTGTCACGGAGAATTTCGGCTCCTTCGGGGTCTGCAAGCATTTGAGAGTGAATTCGCTCAAGAGCTCCTTCGCCCGTCACCTCGCCAAACACGGCTATTGAGTCTTTAAATAATTAAATCAGCTTGTTATTTTGAGATGGCAAATTAAAGTTATAGATGTTTAGTTAATTGGGTAGTTTTGTTTTGTTTTGAAATTCTTACCAGCACGTGCGGGATTCAAGAAAGATGTAATTCCGGTTCCACAAACTAAAATCGCTCGTTGAATCTTCGTTAATGGGATGTGAATATGTTCAAACATTATAAAGTTAATTGTAATTAAATCGTTTTTTATCTAATAAGGTGTTTTTAATTGTGTAAATAATCAATTAAACGAAAATTAATTGTGTGGGAGACCAAGATAAGTCTCAAAATCTCTTTTTAAGAAGTGAGCTTAAAAACCACACGAGTCTGCGAGATTTGAATTCCGGCTATTCTTAATTCGCAATGACAACCACAACCAGAAAACAAGAGTTGAAGAGCTTGAGTTGAGCGACAAACAAGACCCAAGGAAAGCCCAACGACAGTTAACGAAAATGAAAAGTCACAACTTATTAATTATTTCAAATTGAGAGTCCTTGAATATTCTCAACATCAGCTGTCCTAACCTGAATTGTTTTTTCTTTACCCGTCAACTCAACAATTCCAATGCCTGAAATTAGAATTACTCCGCTTGGTAGGAAATTATCATTTATTTTTGAACAACATCTTCGTCAAATTTTATTAAATTACGATATGAATTCGAATTACGATTGTGAATCTTATTTAATAATTCTTATTTGTATATTATTGTACAGGAGCGGGCCAGGATGTTGGTCGGAGTTGTCTTTTACTTGCAATCGGAGGAAAAAATGTCATGCTCGATTGCGGAATGCACATGGGATTCAACGACGAGGTAAATTTCATGTTTAAATAGTTAAATATTTAATTATTTAACTATGCTCATCATAGCTTAAAGTATTCTTTATTAAACATTTGACTTACAAGTTGATTTGATTGTAAAATTTAAATTTTTAGAGGAAATTTCCCGACTTTTCCGTCATCACAAAAGGAATGCCCTTAACGGAATATCTTGATTGTGTCATCATTTCTCATTTCCACTTGGATCATTGCGGAGCTTTGCCTTTCATGACGGAAGTCGTCGGCTATACAGGACCAATTTACATGACCCATCCTACGAAAGCTATTTGCCCAATTCTTCTTGTATGTTTAAGTTGTCAAATCTATTATAAATGAATTTAAATAATTAACACATTCAATTTAATTTAAAGTTAAAGTCACATATATTTATAACATTAGATATTTAAATAATTAGCTAATCAAATTATATTCCTATTTATAATTGAGCACTTTATTAATTATTGTTATTTCCAAATCAAAGGAATTTAATTTGTTTTTTTTAAATTATAGGAAGATATGAGGAAAGTGATGGTTGAAAGGAAAGGCGAAACTAATTTCTTCACATCGGCAATGATCAAGGAATGTGTCAAGAAATTCATCCCCGTAAACCTTCATCAGTCAGTGATGGTTGACGAGAATCTGGAAATCAAAGCCTACTATGCTGGGCACGTCCTGGGAGCTGCGATGTTTCATATCAAAGTCGGCCAAGAATCTGTTGTCTACACAGTAAGGAATTTTAACTCAATCATTACAGAGGCCGTACACTCGGTTCGTGATCACTTTGTGATATATACGTATATTGCCTATGATCACAAACGAAGTGTACGGCCTGTAAATTAATTAAAATTGTACAATTAATCTATCTTTATATTTACATTCTCGATGTTCATAGGTAATTGTCATTTGTTTCATTTTATATTAAATTTTTATTTATTAATTAGGCTTGTTTAGCCGTCTATTATATTAAAGTTATTAATTTAATATCAGGGTGATTACAACATGACGCCAGATAGACACTTGGGAGCAGCTTGGATTGACCGATGTCGCCCGGACATTTTGATTAGCGAATCAACGTACGCGACGACGATTCGAGATTCAAAAAGATGCCGTGAAAGGGATTTCCTCAAGAAAGTCCACGATTGTGTTGAGCGCGGCGGAAAAGTTCTCATTCCTGTTTTTGCCCTTGGGCGAGCCCAAGAACTTTGCATTCTCTTGGAAACTTATTGGGAACGGATGAATTTAACTGTGCCGATTTACTTCGCTGCAGGGCTCACAGAAAGGGCGAATAATTATTACAAAATGTTCATCACTTGGACGAATCAGAAAATCAAGAAGACTTTCGTCACAAGGAACATGTTCGACTTTAATCACATAAAACCATTTGATAAGCAATACATTGATAATCCTGGCGCGATGGTGGTGTTTGCAACTCCTGGGATGTTGCATGCTGGATTGTCATTGCAGATTTTCAAACGCTGGGCTCCAAATGAAAATAACATGGTAATTAATCACTTAATTTAAACTAAGTTAGAATTTCTATTTGGCATTAAATTTAAAATGAGTTCAAATAGGTGATTATGCCGGGTTATTGCGTGAACGGAACTGTTGGTTCAAAAATTCTGAGCGGGCATAAGAAAATTGATTTGGAAAACGGGCAGACAATTGAAGTTAAAATGTCAGTTCAATACATGTCCTTTTCTGCCCATGCTGATGCCAAGGGGATCATGCAGCTCATTCATTACTCACAACCCAAAAACGTTCTTTTGGTCCATGGAGAAGCTGTCAAAATGGAATTTCTTAAACAGAAAATTAACCAAGTAAGTTCAAATTTACAATTCAAATGACCCAACAACTCATTAGAATTTACAATTGTAATTTTAATTATGCTATTAATCACGATATGAATAAATTAAAATTGTTCTTGTTTGAGAATTGTTCATTAATTAATTATTCATTAATTATTTAATATGAAGGAATTCCAAATCGATTGTTTCATGCCTGCCAATGGAGAAACCTGTGTGGTGAAGACTGAGCCTGATGTTCGAGTCGATGCGAGTTTGTCACTTGTGAAAGCAGAAGAAACTGCCTTTGAGGCCACCCCGCCAGACCCCAAGAAACAAAAATTATTCCACGGGATTTTGATACTTAAAGATTCCGTAAGTAAATAATTAATCTCATAAAAACAATCAATATAAGTACACATTTAATTGTACCATAATAGCATATTTAAATATACTCTTTTATAAACTTAAGTTGTCATGGACTTAATTAGTTAATCATTACTTTTCTTGTATTTCAGGGTCTCAAACTATTGCCAGTTGACGAAGCAGCCCAAGAACTCGGCCTTCCGTCTCACACCTTCACCTTTACTAATAAATTGATCGTGAGGGAATTCGGAGGGTTGAGTCGAACGACTGAGAGAATTGCGGCGCTATTGTCCACGAAACTCGGCGAAACCCCAGTGGAGATTCAGAGCGAGAAAGACGTGAGCATTCAAGGAGGCTCCGTCAAACTACAAATCTCACAAGTTCACAAGAGCGAAACGGAAAAAGAGCTTTCGGTCACATGGAATTTACAGGTAATTCAAAATCACATTGACAATTTCGCATATCATTTCATTCATTTATAATGTTCAGTTTCACATTTATCATACATGCCTAAGTACATAGGTACTATTCTCCTTTTTGAAATGTTAATTCTTTGTAAGATAAAACTTTCAATGACTTTGATTATGGGTATTTATTATTTAAAATTCCTTAAATGGCAAAAGATATTTGATTATACGGAAGTAAAGGAAGGAAACATTGGAACTTTTGGAAACTAATTGAATAATTTGATATTAACAGGATGAAGAATTGGGTTCTTATGTTCATGCGATCCTCCAAAACTACGCGACTTGAATTATTTGAAATAAAATGTTTTTGTACTTGATTTCCAAGGAAGAAGCTTTTCTTTGTTCCACTTCTGAGAGAAAGACGAGATTAAGTCCATTTGTATTCTTAAAGGAGGACAGCGGAGGAGTTAAGTAAGGAGGATTAGATAAGGAACTTTACTTGATTCTCACATTCACTTATGTTTAGTCAAGCCTTTCTTCTGCTTGGTTATATTATCTCAACAAAACCGGATTCTCATACATTAACATATATTTACCTAACTAATAGGTGGTCAATAATTTTACGTTGTTTTTATACAGGATTTCATATTGAAAACAGGACGTAGACTTATTGACCACCTATTATATTTGTATATTGGTTTCACCCTGGGAATCCAATTCCAAGTCAACTTGAACCAAACTTAATATTTAAATCCAATTTTACTCATTTTTGGCTCATTCACTGGTTCATTTTACAATAAAATTTCCTCGTTTTTGGACTATATTGTCGTTAATGGAAGTGCATGCTTTGGTTAGAGGTTCTAAATTTGTATTTTCTAACTTTTTGGTATTGAATTGATTAATTGCTAACTGATCGAACATAGCACTTAAAACTACGTTTGATTTTAAACAACTGTGAGAATTATATGGGAAATATAAATGAAAGTGCGTAGTTTATTAGACTGCTTAGATGACCATTAGCTTTGGAGACGTTTGTGATGTTTAGAAATGCTGTGTTGGTTGGATATTTATTTCAACGGCCTCGCCACGCAGTGGAAGTGTCGTATTTGTATATAAAAAAGTGAGATTCACTTGGGAACCACAACAACAATTTTTTTGGCAAAAACCGGCAGGTTGAGTCGGACAACGCATTCCAACTTTTTCTCTTCCGCTCCGACACTCACACGTACGTCTTTTCTCCAAAGATACACTAACACAAATGCTTTTGTATTTCTTCAATCTCCTTATATTATTCAATAGGTTACATTCCCATTCACTATCATATTCACTTGCTCATCTTCTATTTATCAAATACAATATTTTACAATGACTTCGGCAATTACAGTTTCATGTTTGATCTAAAAATCATTTTTCACCCGTTGCATTTTGCATTATTCAAATCAAATCAACATATTAGTATTTTTTATATTTTAATTTCAATATACATACATTCCGAATCTATTAATATGCTCCCTAGTTATATTTAGATTGCACTTTAAATTAATATGCATTGTATTCATATTGACATACAAAAGATTTTCATATGCAGTCTGGATATAAGATATAACTTTTTAAATTAAATAGCGACGAATTGAGTTCCTTATGAATTTTGTATTTACCTAGCTCTATACATTTATTTAAGCTTCAATTTCTCGTCTCGTCTATGGTACGAGACGCAAGTATGTGGACGTGTGTATGTAATGTCTTTGATGCATGGGGATTTGTTGAGTGGAAGTGGGTGTTTGTAATTAGAAACTGGGAGTGGGTGAAGGGGAAGAAGTAGGTGAAAGTGGAGAACCAGTTGCGTTGGTCCTCAACATCCGCTCCTCCGCCGCTCACTTCCCACTCGACCACCCGAGGAACCACAGCAAAGGCAACCAAGACACCATGAAGCTCGTCATTTGCTTCCTCGTCATCTTGGGCCTCACCGTGGGGAACACCAAGTCGCAGTCCGACGACGTCCTCAAGCCTAACTCCGCCCAGATTGAGAAGCTCTGCAAGGATCGGCCGGAAGATGAATATTTCAGGCTCACGACCGAGGGCGATTGCAGGGACGTCGTGCGATGCGACAGGGCCGGCTTGACCGGGGCAATCAGACTCGGAGGAGTCAAATGTCCAAATGGACTGGCCTTTGACATTTTCAAGCAAACATGCGATTGGAAGGGACGAGTCAGCAATTGCGACAAATTGGAAAGTAAGTGATTTATTTTAATCATAGTTCTTTAATGATTCTTCAGTTAATTCAATGCATTTGAGTTATTTAAAATTTAATTAAAAATTACGTACATTAGAATAGACCTAAGATTTTTAGGTACAATTCAATATACTGCATTTTATATATTGAAGTTTAATTTGTGGTTAATTGATGGAGTTAACTTTAATTTGAACGTTTTTGTTAAACAGAGCCGAGGAAAGTCTTGCCGAATTTAGTAACAGACGAGCCAGTTTGCCCCGATGGGAAACTCCAGTGTGGAAACGGCGAATGCATTGACAAAGCCCTGTTTTGTGATGACAAACCCGATTGCTCGGACACATCTGATGAGAACGCTTGTAGTAAGTTCAATTTGCCTCATTATTTCTCACAAATCTTTATTTTCTCCAACAAGTTTCTATTTCTTCTATATTATGCTCTCATTTAACACATTTTTGCATTTCGACATTTCATAATTTCAAACAGTACATTTAATAGTTCAAGTTTATCATTTGCTCACTAATTTTTCATCATCACACTCCACAAATATTTTGTTCATTCATTAATTGTAAGTGTCGATTGGGATTTTGGATTCTATTTAGATTTGAAATTTATTTGCCTTAATAATTTATTTATTCAAAATACTTATTGTTAGAACATGTTCAAAAGGAAAACAAATCATTTTAAGTTCAGACTTAAATAGACAAATGCATGCTCATAATGCTTTATTAGTATTTAAATATAAAAAGCTTTTTTTCAATTTTGGTCGTTCTACTATTACCGCAACCTACATTGTTGATCATTACGACTCGACTTTGTAAAGTATTATAGCCGGTTTCGTTAGGTAACTGAACCAAACGGGTTGCTCGACTACAATTCATCAAGTTCGTTTGCTCTTTCATTTTTCTATATTGCTATTTCACTCCGTTGAGCCAATTCACATGGCCAGAATACAAATAGACCAAATATATTCATTTAGTGAGCTAAAGACGTTAGATGTTCACATCTAAGTAAGTAAGTGAACGAAACTTGCTCTAATATACATATTCGTAATTACAGCTACATGTATGTGTAGTAGCTGTTATATGCTATTCACTACACAAATAATTTATTCTTCCATAGTCCATACACCATACAATAGAACTTAATAAACTTATGCTTTGCTTTAAATGATAAAATAGTTTATGAGAACAATTGGATAAACTCATTTGGAATTGCATGGGCATTTGAGAATTGCATTTCCCAATGCAACGCACTTTCATATCTCTCTTCACATCTATTAGTCAATCATTTGTACTCTTGATTTGTAACAATGGGATTACATTTATTAGAGAGTAAATGACTGATTCATACAACTCGTTTGTCAAGTCTTTAATTATTTAATAAATTTGGATTTTAGCTGTTGAGACGGATCCTAACCGGGCCCCGGAGTGTGATCCAACCCAATGCGTCTTGCCGGATTGTTTCTGCTCGGCGGACGGGACAAGGATTCCTGGAGCTTTAGAACCCAATAGCGTAAGTGGGCCAAACTCCCGTTCGCCCAAACAATCCTTTGGCTCTCCCTTCTTTGACTCAATGAGAGAATTATCTTGAGCCTCGGATGTAGGTTAAAGGGAAAGTGAGTTTTAAAGGGAAATGTCCAATATTTCAAGGTTCCCCAAATGATCACGATTACCTTCAACGGGGCCGTGAACGTCGACAACGTGGATCTCTACGCTGAGATATTCAATGGGAATCGACAGAACCCCAACGGATGCCAAATCAAAGGAACTTTTTTCACATCACACAAATACACCAACTACTCCGGAGTCCAGGTATTCAACTTATTTAAATTAATTTATTAATTTTAAAAATCCTACACAATTCATCAAACTATCTTAATTAGCTTAATTGAAACCCAAATTATTTTTTTAATTGATCAAATCAAAGTTTTATACTCTTATTAACTTTTGATATTTATTATTAATTTTTAAATAATTAACATTATTTTATTATAATGGACATTATTCAGTTATTCAGTAATTACCTAGTAGACGTTGCCTATGATAAGACCGTATAGCGTTTATAACTTGTTAAATCCATTTGAATCGTTAGCTTTGCAATAAGCTAATGATTCTTATGGTTAACCGTTGCCGACAGTAACAAAGATGTGTAGGTTTTAGAGTATCTTATGGGTACAGTCAGAATTTGTGTATTCAATGAGGGTCATAAATCAGTCTAAATTGTCTTTTGTTGAGATGAGGCGTAGAATTAGAGCAAAAGTTATGAGAGGAATTTGGCCGAAGACATTGGGCATAGCGAGGGATATGAGGGAGAGTTCGAGTGTATTGATAAATGTTGAGTTTCCCTTTCTCTTTTTCACTTTCTAAGGAACTGTTTATTGATATATTTATCCTTCCACTTTCCATCCCACTTCACCTACATCTTCCCCCGGCGTCTCTCGGTCACAATGCTCGACCTTAAATTATCTCTTTGTGGCTCAGAAAAGTACATGACTCGGCTTAAATCCCCTTTCAATATCTCTTGAAAAGTACACAAGAGAATCTCGCAAGACGTTCATTAGTTTACAATGCTAACCGTTGACCATTTCCCATTCAGAATTGGGCATTTGAATGGAAGGACACATTTAGCATTTGAGCTTAATTTATTTATTGCCAATGATAATGATAAATGATAATATGCTTTGAGGAAAATGTATAAGTAAACAGTAAATGTATTATTCAAATAATTTATTCAACCATCTTATTTAAATTTAATGATTTTTGAAGGAACTTCACCGACAAGGACATGAAGTTGCGAGTTTCTCTGTGACTAACAAAGATGATCCAATTTACTGGACTGATGGAACTTATGATGATTGGCTTGCTGAGATGGCTGGAAATCGACTGATTATTGAAAGGTGATTTATCTAATATATATTAATTTATCCGCCATTAAATAAGAATATTTTTGTACTAATTAATAATACTTTTATGAAAATGCTAAGTTAAATATTCATTTTCAAGATTTGCCAATATTACTGATGGGAGTGTGATTGGGATTCGAGCTCCATTCCTTCGTATTGGAGGAAACAAGCAGTTTGAAATGATGGCGGATCAAGTAAATACTAGTGGGAGAGATAAATATTGATATCAAAAGTAAAATTGACTAATTTGTTCAATTGTATTTAGTTTTTCGTTTATGATGCTTCCATCACGGCGCCACTTAGTCGAGTTCCCATTTGGCCATACACGCTTTACTTCCGGATGCCGCACAAGTGCCATGGCAACGCTCAGAATTGCCCTTCTCGATCTCACCCAGTTTGGGAAATCGTCATGAATGAATTGGACAGGAGAGACGATCCGACTTTTGACGAGTCACTGCCTGGATGTCACATGGTTTCCTCTTGTTCCAATATTCAAACTGGAGAACAATTTGGAAGGTAAATATTCTCACATTCAATTTAACTTATTTTTACAAATACAGATGGATTATTGAGTAATAACAAATTGATTTATAGGCATTTAATTAATTAACATTCTAGTGTACCTTTTTAAATAGAAAATTTTAAAGTTGAAATCAAAAAATATTTTTTTCTGCTTTAGACTTCTCCGCCACAATTTCAATAGACATTTCTCAACTAACCGAGCGCCACTTGGTCTTCACTTCCACGCTTCATGGCTCAAGTCAAAGAAGGAATTCAGGGATGAATTGACCAAATTTATTGATGAAATGCTTGGAAGAAATGACGTTTATTTTGTTACAATGCTCCAGGTAAACTTATTTCTTCAATTAATTATCTATGTATTTCACATCAATTAATTATTCCTTCAAACAGGGTAATAACTCAATCGAGTTATTATTTGTTATTGAATTAATTTCAATTTTGTTTCTAACCAAGGTGATTCAATGGATGCAAAATCCAACTGAGCTCACGGCTCTCCGAGATTTCCAAGAATGGAAAGAAAAGTGTGATGTGAAGGGACAACCGTTCTGCTCGCTTCCAAATACTTGCCCATTAACCACACGTGAACTCCCTGGAGAAACATTGCGGCTTTTCACTTGCATGGAATGCCCAAGACATTATCCCTGGATCCTTGACCCGACTGGTGATGGAGCCGCATTTTAATTTATTTTAAACATTCCTCTATTTCTGTTAATTTAATTCATTCGAGTTTTTATTTTATCCATTTTCTGCGTACATTATTTAACGACTGATGAGAAATATTTTTTCACCTTTGTAAAATCGATAATTTTTTATCTTTAAATTTCTATTAAATTCATTATAAATCATTATAACTGGGATATTACATAGATAAAAGTTAGATAAAATTAATTGTATGTATAATTATAATTACAATTTATTTTGATTATTAATCTAAATATATGTATTATATATTAAATAATTGTACTTCAAACAAATGTGTAAATGTGAACTATGTTCTTGCAAATATAACTTCGTGCATGTATTTTAATTATTCAAACTTCTATTCACGAATTAATTAAGAATCGTTGTTTTCTACTTCCTATTTTCTTCATCTTACGAATAAAATGATAAAATTTGTATAAAACATTTATTTAAAAAACGTTAAAATACATGCAAAAGATAGTATTGTCATGTTTCAAAATATAAGTAACTGTTTTGTATTAAAAAGTTTCAAAAATATAAATTTTTAAATTAATCCAAAGAGTGCAGGGTGAGGTGTAAACAAGATGCAGCTACTTATAACTAAAGTAAGTAAACAGAGGCCCTCGTTTAAAATTATTTGTAAAAAGTAATACAACATAAGAAATAGGGTTCAGAGAGTAACTATGAATTAATAGTCTAAATAATTTACTAATAAGTGAGTATTTTAAAGTTTAAAAAGATTGAACAGAAATTTATTCCTTATCTAATGAAATATTTCAATAAGTTCATTAATAAGCTAATTAATCAATTTCTGTAGTAAGGAATGTAATTAATAGACTTGAAGTATATGTTGCAATAATGAAGATGATAAGTAAAATTGTTTCATGATTAATAATAAAAAATGGCCCATAACTAATGTCAATCCGACGAAGGAAATTTTTTAATGTTCAATTAATGGATACGTCTTAAATGAGTCATTTCAGGATGTAAGATGATTTCTTCGTTGTATATTCAAACCCTTTTCATCTTAATTCAATTGTTTTTTTACAAATAATTATAAATTAATTTATTGATGATTATGATTATTATTCTAGTGTTAGTTTCAAAATATAATATAAATAATATTTTTATTTCATAGCTGGATCTTAAAAACTATCCCTTCTTTTAGACAAATAAAGAATTCAAAGATGATTTGACCAAAGGTGGGGGTCGTTTTTAGTAATATCTTGAAAATAAAAAAAACACCTGTTACTGATGGCGAGTTGCGAGAGAGTGAAAGTTCCACCTGAGAATATATCGTTGATAAAACTGATATGATTCAAAATTATTAATTTTAAATGATTATTTCTATGAATTATTTGTTAGATAATGCTAGTAATGATTAGTAATTGATAATAATATTATTAATAGAATATAACAACCATTAATTCAAATTAAATTCCTTTATTATTTAGTATAGTAACATTTTATAATTATTTTTTATTTTATAAGTCAACCAAATTTAAAACAATTCATAAATCATATATAGTAAATATAATGTGTTTTAACCTTTTATTCAATTTCTGTAGGAGGGAATGTAATTAATAAATTTGACGTATAGGTTGTAATAACAAGGCCGATAAGTAAAATTGATTCATGATTAATAATGAAAAATGGCCCAAAGCTCATGCCAAACTGACGAAGTGAAATTACAATTTTCCTTTTACTGCCGTTTTTGGGAATTAAAGATGAGCGAAATATGTCAAGTAAACCTTTATATTCAAAGTTTATGAGAGCACCCTTGTATAATACATATGTTACAGCAATTATTAATTCAACTGACATTAGAGGCCAAATAACATAACTTATTATATTTAATTTGCCAGCAAAACGAACAGTAGCAAAACAACAAAATAGTATGGACATTAATCCAATAGTTATTGCTTGGAAAAGATAATTAAATATGAAATTATTTAATCTATAAGCCAAAGTTTCCAAACTTCTAATCGCTTTAATAGCAGAATTCAAAGAATCATCTGAATTCAAGTTTGATGTTAAACTGAAAAGAAAAATTTAACATTTTACCCTACACTTTCAATTTGAACATATTATTAAATATTAGATTACAATATTATTTACTTAGTTTTTAAAATTTTGCTCCAAGTCGCAATGACGTCAGTAGAAGTTAAATAAATGAAAGAATTCGAAAATGACCTTAATGCTAAAATTAAAGTGGCAAATGATTCATTCAATGCAAAAATAATCATTAGAAACCAATGATCATATTTTAGATATTTGTAAAAATATTCTTGATTATTTCTACTCAACAAAAATTTGATCCCAAACGTAAAAGGAAAACTCCAAAGCGCTGATATTAGAAATAACATTATAAAATATAAATCATCAATTTTCTTATTCTTAACAAACTCACTATATTCTTTTTTATACAATTCTAAATAGAAATAAAATTTTCACATAATTATTCAAAAGTTAATATAAGTATGATCTAATAAAACACTTCTAAACTAACTTATAATATTTGTAAACTTTTTACCTTTGAATTTTGAATTTAAATACTTTGTTTGATTGTAAACATAAGCGCCTTCATTTTTGTTTGAAAAATTAAATAAAAAACAACCACAGAAAAATACAAAATACATTAGTACTATAGGATGCTTTAAAATCAATCCTTCCTTTGCAAGTATGAAAAATTTTATTGTTAAGTGAATACAAATGATAAGCCAAATAAAAGTAAAATAGGCTAAAATTAGTTTTTTAATTTTGTTAAATCCCCCAACTATCATTTTACCATTTATGATTTGAATTGGTAATAGGCCAACTTTAAAATAAAAATTAAAAAAATATTCCAATAACTTTATTGTTCGCTTCTTTAGCATTTTAAATTTAGTAGATTTTGAATATTTTTCTTTTCGCATAAAAATACTAGTACAATAATTAATTAATTGAAATCGAATTAATTAAAAATCAAACTAGGATAATTATCTCTTTATTAAAGAGTCCAATTATTAAAATAAACTTTGTTAATAATTAATTTATGTTTTTATGTATTTGCAAGAAGATTTCGTAAATAAATTAAAGAGTTTAAATATAAATATTGGGCAAACAACCGAAGATTAAACTCAGATCGTTATTCGTTGCTGTACTTTCATTTATAAGAAGCTTTTACGTAAAAGAGAATTATTCATGAACTTTAAATCATTATTTCAATTTGATCTAATGGATAAGCAATGGTAGATGACTTAATTAAGATACTCATAGATGTATATTACTGGAAGACAAATAAAAAAATGACAAAGTCAATAAAAGTTCTCTTTGTTGATTATTTGATTATTGTTTGTCTTTCAATTATGAAAGACAATGAACCCATAGTTAGTTTATATATTATAATTACAAGATAATTACTTGGAATCATTTTTTACATATTATAATTATTTTAATGTCAAGACTAATTTTTATTTTTTGTAAAAATATGTATATTAATTTATTGAATGCCTGCAATTTTATTAGCGTTCTTAACTATTCTCAATATATTTGATTGGTCAACATTTGCATATTAAATTGTAAGCAGTAATTGTCTTTTCTCTAATTATATTTATAATTAAAGTTTATTTATTTTTCATCCATTGCTTTATTGTTTAATTAGACGAGTACAAAAAACAATACTTATTATTTTTTTAAAAAATTTTATGTACACAATGAATACCTAGAGATTTTTATGATCGAGTTCGGATCTGAGACAAAGAGAACCAACAAGCCATGAAACACTAAATTTAAATTTGGCTCATTGCTCTCTTTCGTACTTTTCTATTGACCCAAGGAGAATTGAGACATGAATGACAACCTCCTAGACTCTGCTCTCATTTAACTGGACTTATTTTTCAAATCTATCATCAGCTGCCTTACATTATATAGCTAATTAACAATTTATATTATTTGGTCGCTCCTATTACCTAAATATGTGAAATGAACCTTCTGGCGGATTT
>VJMY01001059.1:0-20864 GCA_009869795.1 Neelides sp. FZ-2019 | reverse complement strand
AAGTTTTGTAAAAAATTTAAATTGTAAATGTTATTAAAATTGTAAAGATTTAAAATCAAAATCAACAAAGAGCTACGTGGTTTTGTTCCTAGAACTGTCATATAAAATCACATCTTTATTCATTTTGAGCATCAACTATAATGACCATTCATCCTCAAATTTGTTATACTCTTCTCATACAAGTTTAATTGATCTGTTTGGATGTGTGTATGGGTGTATGAGTCTAGCTCAAAGGGTTGGTTGGAAGTGGAGCAGAATAAGCCCATCCTATCCAACCATCTCATCCAATCAACTCTTTTGATTCTTATCTTACAAACCCGCGAATCTTCAACAACACCTACTTTCCCTACATAAAATTCCTCCCATATTTCCTCCCTGCTGGATAGGAAGCCCAATAATTTTAACGACACTCACCCCTAATTACAACAATTTACAAACACCTTTCCGACTACTCAACAGTTGAGTAGACTCCTCTTCACCATTTCACTGGCATTTTACTACAAAAGGACTCGCTCACTCGATTTTTACAAGAGTGACCAAACGTGACTTGTATTGAAAACTCTTGTTTAAAACTCTCCTTTTACTTTCAACTATCCCTTTAAATATGCCCAACATGGTTGTCCAACTCTGACACTGTTCCATCAGAAGCTATATAATCTCCCAAAAGTAAGTTCTCGGAAATTGAATTATCTTTAAGCATAAATATAAATACTAATTGATTAGAGGTTAGTCAGTGTGGCTAAATTATGGATAGTGTTCATTCTGTTCATAGTCTATTTAGTTCATTAAAATAGTAATCATAATCCATTTATCCACCATCATCCAATAAATAAACTTAAGACCAACTATTTCATTGATAAAATAAGCAGCAAGTATAACCCATTGCAATTATACATAATTTTTCAATAATATGTAATTTAAATTCTAAAAGGATAATTCAGAGAGGAAGCTGGAGGTTGATTTTATGACGAATAAGGAAAGGGTAATTCAATTTAAAAATAAGTTAATGCTTTGTTCATTTGTATGTAAATTGTAATCTCAATCTCACACTTTCACTTTATTTTTACTTCCAAAAAGTAATTGTTATTAATAGAGTTAATGCCTTTATGACTTTAATTACATGTAATATAGATCAATTTTTACCAAAACGGTATCGTATAAAATTTAAAGCAATTGACGACAGTCTATTACTAGTTGACTACTAATATAACCATGTTTGTAAAAGAATTTTAGTAACTCTCAAACTTTGAGGGTTATTCAATTAAATTCATGATTTTGATGCGATTGATAATATTTATCAATAAGAGAATATAAAAACACAATGCATCATTATCAATTTTATCACAGCTTTTGACAAAATAGCAAATGTGGAAAATCTATAACTTTTTTTATTGACGTATTATGACAATGATTCATTCACTTCACTGATAATAATATTTAAAATGACTCACATTTAAGATTCATCTTTTAGATTTAAAATTCTAATTTTAGTTCCAATGGCTCATCAATATTTTATTTTATAAGATCAATAAAATATGAGTTTCTATTTTAAGATTCTATTATATGCTTAATGTTTAAATGTTAATGTTAGTCAGATCAAGTTAAAAAGTTAGTCATTGCTTTTTAATTCCAATGGAAGCTCTTAAGTAAACATGTTTTATTTAACGAAGAGTTTGTAGAGCATACAGAAACAGATACATAATATATAGACATGAGATACGAGATAAAAGTCAAGATCCTCTCTAATCTCAAACGCTTCGAAACTTGACGTAGCATTAAGTGATGTATACATCACTAACCTTAACTTTTGACTTTGCTCTACAATATTCAAACACTTATTAAAATTGTAAAACCGAGAAAGTACATTCATTACTTCAATATATTCCTAATCAAAATTTTTTATTGAGATCCTGTTTGAGAACGAAAGTTTAGAAAATAATTATCTGCATATTTGAAGAAAAGTATGAATGAGAACTTCTTGAGCTTTCACATTCAAAAATATTTATTGATGAAAAATAAAATAAAAAACTTAGTTTTAGTCTTAGTTTCCTGTTAGTGAACAATTAGTTCTTAATAATGAATTCACATGATGGAGTGATGATAATGATTGCAACATGGGATTTGATGGGTTCGCAAGCACAGGCCGCGCTTATTTCATGAAACTCATTGAATACAAGAATTATTTAAGGACACAGATATCCAACTTAATACTTTAATAACCTTGAGATATCTTTTTTCTCTAATTCCATGTATTCTGGTATTATAAGCAAAAACTTCATCGTTGTTAATTTTGCGATGGAATATAACACAAGATAGAATATGTTATTCGTCATCTAGTAAAGGATATTGCATTTAAATCCCAGTCTGAACTTTTCGTTTCATTTCCTAAGAATTGTATTTTTGGTAATTACACCTCTTAACTCCGTAAATTAGTAAAAAGTAATATCAATCATGTAAAAGGTAAAACAATATAAACATATGGAATCATTTGGATTTTTCTTGCCATTTTTCATTTTATAACTTTTTTTTATTCAATGTAGCTTATCGCACAAGTATATTTTACTTTAATTGCAATTCAACTTTTTTTTAAAGAATAGCTAATATAAATTCTTCAGGTATATATTGTTGATTTTTAAGATTATAAAAAATGAGTAATAGTTGTTTCATTAAATATAATTAAACATTTATTTACAATAATTATTGAACTCTCTCGTGTTCAAATATAATTTACCAAATATAACTAGGTTCAACCTGACAAAGACCAAGGTACGTATACTCTACAACATTTACAAAGACAAGCTTTACCGACTACATTACTACTCTTATTGTTGTCACATCATATGCAAACAGTGAATATGATTGCATAATGTACATTTTATTTAATTTGTCATTGTCATTATATATAGTTTGATAAAGATAAATAATAAATAGGTTATTTAAACAAAATCCTCCAATGTTTGAATATTTTATTGTATTTGAAAATAATAATAATATGCTAAATATAAATATAATAGTATAATTTTTTCTATATATATGCTAATTTCATCCTTTTCTGTTTACTCCAATCAATATAATAGTTATATTAGAATCTTACACAATGTATTACATAATATCCAAACAAAGAATATTTGACCAGCCTTTCACCCTCTGTAGCTAAATAAAATACAACGAAGTACATTGACATTTCGAATTATGCTAGATAATTAATGATTTATACTTTTTTGTCTCAATTTAACTCTATCTGTAATCTACATTGCATGATAAGGAATTTTCAATATGATTATATAAAAGCATTGTATAACCATAATATTATATCAATAAGCATTATTTAATAATTATATTAATCACTATTACAGGGCTGCCGGATGCTATAAGACCGATTTGGGCGGTCTTCTATATTTACATATAGTTCGAATTTCTAAATCGGTTTTATAGGAACCGGCCGGCCTCTGTATTTTGTACAGAACGCAAAAATTTGCACGTAAAATAAAAATTTAAATTGGCAATGTAAATGGATAAATGAAGTCCAAGATGGTACAAATATTCTCATACTATTTGTCATTATCATTAAGTGAATGGAAATTTAAATTGATCCAAACCAATGAATTATATAAGTTGTGCATTGTTCATGATTTGTTTCTGAATTGAGACTCGTGTTCAATGAATATTAGGAAGTAAATGGAGAACAAATTATTCCTCTTTGTTCATTTGCCATTCGGCGACCATCCAAATAAACCAATAAACTTTAATATCAGTAAGTCACTTCTAGGCTTAAAAAATTATTCATATAATCACAATCACTCAATAACCAATAAGCCTACTAGTATTATTTTGCTCATGATGTTAAGTGCTATACTCTATCGAGACTTGTCTCAAATGATCATATTTAATGTAGAGAATGTTGTAGGCTTTGTGTCATTTTCTGCGTTTAACCATATGATTACTCTCTTGTGTTCCAGGACGTAAACGATATCTCCTTGAAATTCTTTTGATCAACAAAGGCAGAGATGGGAGATCACAGTCATAACAATCATCATGATCATCATGGGGGAATGGTTGGTGCTCAAGCTACCACTTCGACTCCAAACTCCATAGAGGCCATTTTCAATCAAGCACAAAATGCTCACGATGACCATGGTCAACACGGCGGTGATAATTCATCTCAATCCCACATGATGAGCGTAAGTAACTACGGAGAACTTTCATTCATTTACCAACATTTTTCAATTTTAGAATAATGGAAATAATTTTTGATAAATATTGATCTCAGTTAAAAGTAGTAGTTAATTTGTAGACCATTCGACAAAATTAATTAAAATTCAAAAATGTTTTAAATCATTTAAATCAATTGCTAATTTATAGTTAAATCAAGAGTTAAATTTTAAAGGAGAGTAAAAGACATGTCAATGTATCATCATCACGGGGGAATTAGAGATGAGGGAATTACTGATAACACGAGTAACGTTCCTCTTTCCCAGATGTTCTTTCATGGCGGGATGAGCGAAACGATTCTGTTTGAGTTTTGGAAGACGGACGATAATGCCCTGTACTTCACGCTGTCTCTCATATTCATCTTCCTCTTGGCCTTTTCCTACGAGGCTCTCAAGTTCTACCGCGAGCATCTGTACCGACACTCCTTCAAGGCCGTTCCCTTCAACACGATCACGGTGCCGGTGGAGAACGGCGGGACGGTCAAGGAAACGCACAAGCAAGTCGAGTAAGTCCACACGCTCAGAATTCCTTTACGCTTTGGCTCCATTGATAATCTTTGAAGGTCATTTGGATCTAAAAAGAATCCCAACACGGTTCAATTCCAACTTCCTGTGGCTCAAATTCAAATCACTCAAAAGGCCTGTGATTGTCGGAGCACCAATAAGGACGTGGGGAAGTCGGAGTGTCGGCTTGGGAAATCTTGTTCAAAGTCAAGCTTTATCGATTATGCAAAATCCTCTGCTTCAACTCCCTTGTTTTCTTCTGCTCCTTCTTTGACCATTCATTACAAGTACTTGTTGATCAATTAACCTTTCCTAATTGACCTTTCCTTATAGTACCCATTCTAATTTTTAAAATGTTTATTTATAATTAAAAATCATTGAATTGTTAAAAATTGAGAACTTGTGGTTTTTGTAACAATAATGAAAATATTAATATTTGTTCATGTTTTGTTGTAGAGTGAAGATGTTCAGCGGGATGCATTTTTGGCAAACATTTCTCCACGTGATTCAAGTCGTCGTCTCCTATTTCCTAATGCTCATTTTTATGACTTATAATGTTTGGCTGTGTATAGCCGTGGCGCTTGGAGCCGGTGCTGGATACTTTTTCTTCGGATGGAAGAAATCCTTATTAGTTGACGTCACTGAACATTGTCATTAGCCTCGTCCTTTTATATCCTATGTATAGAGAATACAGATATATAAAGAAAAACCTGCTATCAAAAAGGGAACAATCATACTATAATGATATTAAGAATTTCCTTTTGAATAAATGTTATAAATGTTAAATGGTGAAGAAAAAATCAATATTTAGAGGATGATCTTACGATTAATTTGTAGTCTAGTTTCAATAGTGGTGAGAGGTGCTAATAATTTTATCCTGTAATGAAATATTACATAACTTTAACTCTCTTGATTAATTATTAAAGCTTTATTATATAAAAGAAATTGGTGTCTAAATTGAGTTAAACCATACATGTTTGAATTTATTTGTATGGTTTACAAAATAAAATGTTGATCAAGAAAGATGCAAAATGTAGTCAAATTAATTAGAGAAATTAAAAGACAATAATATAAAATATAATTGGTTGAAGTACAAGAAAGCCTGTCGAACATTTAGGAATTCAAAGTCAAGTTTGTTATTTGTGTGTAATTAAACGTTAAGGGGTAATAATCGTACTCGAAGTGTACTCATAAAAAACATAATATCTCTGATAAAACAAAATATTTTATTCCAGTGTGTAGATTCATACTTTCGGCATATTATTTGTATTCAAATGCAAAGATTAATTATTATATTATAGATATTTTTGACATGTAAAAAAAGAATTTGGCTCTATGTGTTAATAAAATTCATTTGATTTAATAAATAATCACTGGGCTGATGACTTGAACTCCAATCATTTTCTTGGCTCCATCGTCTCTGTCGAGTTGGTTGCATCCGTGGAGTTTAAAAGTCCTTCGTTGCCCCCCACTTTTCGGAATTTCCTCATTGTGAATCTCTGACAGAATTTCTGGAATCGCGTCTTGAAATGCTTCAATTTCATTCCAATCGACTTCTCGTTTCGCGTTTCATTTCTCTCTGGAGATCTTGAGTGACCAGTCGGAGTAATAAGGTGAGTCAAACCAGCTCGTGTTGCTCCAATTCTTTCTTTCTCGTAGTTTCTCTCATTTTCTTCGTCCATTTCTTCCTCTGGATTCCTCCGCCTTCTCAAGGCTCTCAAGACCCTTTGAACTTTCGGAATGATCCAAGACATGAACCTTCTCAAAGTAATTCTTGGCTCTTGCAACGGCGGATGAGACGAGGGTCGAGAGCCAGGATCCTGGTTAGGAATAATGGTCACGTCAGGCGGATTGTTGAATCTCACTTTCTTCTTCCCGTCGCGGTCATTGGCGACCGAGACGTTGAGGCCAGGCAAGGGTAATTGAGGTTCCATGGCATAGGACAAGGTGAAGTTCCGTGGGAAGGGCAAGAGGAATTTCGTATTACGCTTCTTTTGAGTCAGAATGGACTTGAGTTTGATCCCTTCTTTGGGTTCATTGAAGGAAAAATGAAGAGGGCTTGGTGATGGTGAGGAATTCTCTTTGGATGGATGATGATGTGACGTGGAGATCTGGTTGGGTTCGGATTGAAATTCTTTGTCGAGATGCTGCTCGTCGTCTTCGTCCTTCAACACGGATTCCAAACTGATGTCCATGTTGATGAAGTCAGCCATGGAGGACTTGGACACGTTCATCTTCCCTTCTACTCCTTTCATTTCCTGGATTCGTTTGTAGAAATTGCAAAAGTCCCGGGTCGTTGCGGGGAATTTGCCGACAGCTCCGAGAATTTCGCCTTCTGCCATTTCCATACTACTCAACTTATTATTTGTAATTGGTTTTGTAGCAGAGACGAAATGGTTTGATGGTTAAATTATTGATTTTGAACTTTAGAATACAAGATTTTCTTTATTACGTCGAGGTCTCGTACTTTTGTTTGGTTACTTACGCAGTTTCCATATACATTTAATATTTTATTTAAAATTTTAGTCGACGTTGAGAACAGCCATTTTTGATAAAAGAATTAAACTCATTATCTACTTAAAGAACATTAAAATTAAAATATTAAGTATTCTCATACAAATTGATAGATTTATAATATTAGCAAATAGATTACATATCAGTAGGACAATTCTGTACTGCATAAAATCTTTCCATTTAACACACAAATAACTTTTTATCTTTTAAGGTTAGTTTCTTTGTGTCAAACGCGTAAATTAAAAGTAATAGGAGAATAGGGTTATAGCTCACACTTTCACACAATACTAATTATATAAACGTCTCGATCTTTCACTATTTAGCAAATTGCACATAACTATTTACCAACAATACAAGAAAAAATATTGGTATACCTACTAATTTTAAGTTTTTAGTGAAATGTTTACTCAAGTATAGAAAAGTTTACTGTTTACAGTTTATTACTGTACTTTTGTTCCAATTTCAGAAAAGTCGATTTACAAGTCTCCACGTAATATGATTTGATTTTGACAATTTTCATAACTTTAAAAATGTTATTTATTTACCTAAAACTAACATTAAAAAATTCTGTTCGATTGGCTAAATATAAATACAAAATTAGGTATATTTTACATTATAAATTAAGAACTACCTAATAAAGTCCAATTACTAACTAAATGTTTAGTAAAAATATGTAGTCTAAAAGTTCAATTTTGATTCATTTTTGAAAGCTTTATATTTGCATATGTATGTATGGTTCTTTGACAAGTATATCTTTTTAATTCAGCGTGGTCATGTTAAAAGACGTTTTGTGTCAAAATTGAAGTCTCGTATCTGATGATTGTTTACAGTTAAACAGTTCATTAAAATCTGTTTTCCTAATTTGTCACCCATCTAGATAATGATCTAATTCTAATTGATAATTAAACTACAATGTTTACAAAGATTAAATATTTAAGTGCAGCTATAGCCAATTTTAAGCTATTGCACTGTTCGTACATGAAGTACAAAATGTATAGAAGATATTCTTTAAATTTAAGATTGATTATTATATGTAATTTGGAACACATTGGTCACTGATTTTTATCAAAGTCTAAAAATCAATGATTAAAACACGACAATATTCTGTTTTAAATGTATTGAACGAGATTTTTGGTAAATAGTACAATTTTCTTAAAATCTGTTTTAAGGAATCAGTAGATAAACTTATACTTAAGTTCGTCGTACGATTGTTCATTTTCTATGTTTTCCACTACCATTAATAAGTGTAACATCTTTGTAGGTATATATTTTGTCTAATTTTAAATTTTAATATCAATTACTTTTAGCTCTAATACTATCTTGATCACATTTAAAAGTATATTACTAATTTCATTTCTAAATGAGGTTACATAAATTAGCACATGTAGTAATTAGTTTTATACCAAAACTTCAAGATGGTACTTCGTCATGACTCAAAACTCTATTGAAAGGATCAAAAAGTATCAAATTGCTACTTTATAATCTTCTACGCATATACACTTTCAAACTGCACATTTAATAGAACCATTTTAATATTCAAGATCATTGCACCAAAAAGTTATTTGAATAAACATTTTGCGTGCTTTATTTAGTCTTGATTGATTGGTTATAAAAACCACATTCAGTGAGTATATACTTTCATATTTTTATTTATGGTTAGTTTAGTATTTAATTTTTAATTAATAAATTACTATTATTAGTATATATTTACAGGTATTAAAATGTTCGAAATATTTATGAACTTTTTTATCATTGGCAAATGAGATATGATGGGAATGTTTTGAAATGGAATGAATGAAAATTGGAAAAGATTTCGACCTCTTCCAATTTTGTAATTTTTTGATAGTTGAAATAAGCGAATTTGATATCTTACAAGAAGCACCTTTAACACAACTATTGTACTTAAATGAGAGTATATTCGTCTAATTAGCATCCGCGAGATGATTCGTATATAATTTTATAATATTTAGTTTTCTTTAGCTCTTCCTCACATTTCTCTCAAAATTCTCCTCTAATGAAAATAATTTTTGACTTGAATTGAAATATCGGTCTGATCTGTACATTTAAACTTTTAGTTAGTAAACATTTAGTATTTAAACCAATTTGACTCGACATGAGTGGGTTAGTAGCCTTTGTGCGAATTTAGAATGGCCATATAAGAATTGTCAGCACCAGTCCTCTTCTTCGGAAAGGGGTTGTTGGGCTCGATCGGGCGGTGATGGTCCCACGTCAGAGAAGGTGGCAGTTGGCAGCTGGCGGGGCAAATTTGGCTGTTGTGGCGAATTGTACCCATTTGGCACTTGGCTCTCCTGTGGCGGCAACGGGCCTGGTGGCGGCGGACCAATTATATTAGCTTGAAGTTGCTGTAGAGGAATCCGCGGCTCTTGCGGTAACATCCGATTTCCTCTCCCTAAAACACAATCCATCTCTCAAATCCATACATTGAGCACAAAGAAAAACAAACATCCAATGAAAGTTAAGCCATTTGTATAAAAAAAAGCAAATAGGCTTAATTTGCCATTTGTTTAAGCAAAAATCAGATAAAGAGCAATTGAAGCTAATGAATTGAAGTTGCAGGGATTTGCCATGAGAGTTATGCTTATTGCAAATAGCAATAATTATTTAATTGGCTTGTAACTATATACGTTTGGAGCTTTCATAAATTACAAGATTTCACAAACATAGAAAATAACCAATTATTATACGAAGCTTAATGCAATTGTACATACACGTTAATACGGACAATCAGATATGGTTGATTACAATAAGCGCTAACCTAAGGCCACGGCTTGTTCAAAATTGAGAGGATCTCTCCTTATCCTCGTGTCACTGGTCATTGAGGAGCGTCTCCAAGGTTGGCGCGGAAGTTCGCGACGTCCTCCTCGACCTCCTCTTGTTTCTGGAGTACAAGTTCGCATCATGCGTGTGGGGGAAACATTGAGTCGAGGGAAATTGATGGCTTCGGCTGAGCCTATCAAACCACGCCCTCCATGTTTATTTCTCCCCAAAGTTTCTTCTATACTAAATGTCTCATTGTCACATACTTTCAACTAAAAGAAACTTTGAGACTACGAACACTAGACTTGAATATAAGAAACTCATTGCTAGTTTTGCTATAAGACTAAGAATGAACTTTCACTACGATTGATTCTATTGAAGGACTCAAAGGAAGATAAACAGCCAAGAAATGAAGTTCGAGAAAAATAAAAGTTTAAAACATTGAAAAATATCTCAACTACACGTCAGATCGAATTTTTATTTTCTTTAGCAGTTCATTTTGGTCCTTCAAGCTTCAAGCTACATGCTAAATTAATATATTAATTTATTACTACTTTATTTAAACTTAGCGGTTCATTAATTAGATTAATGCTTAGAGCTTATTAGCTTCACTCTAAAAAAAACTCTATGTAAGTTTGTACATGTTGTATTATAATCATTTAACTATATTACAATCCAGTAGTAAGAATTCTAAAAACCAAAAACTACTAACAATTTCTAACGTGGATGAAAATTTAATTTAAATATATGCTATATTTTATAAGGTATATGATTAAACATGGTACTAGTTAAGTTAAATAACTGCTAAATATGGATGACTAAAATATAGTCTATTTACAATCTCATCAACTAATACCTTGAAAGTAAGTAATCAAAATAATAAATTCCCCTCTAAAGTTTTTCTAAACTTGAGAAAAAGTTTGAAAAAAGAATATTTCTCATACCTGTAGAAGGCAGACTCAAATTTCTGACTTGTGGAGGGAGTTGAAGAGCCGAGGGATGCGGCGGAGTTTGCGGCAAGCGTCGTCCACCTTCATATGAATACATTAACTAATTAAGAAAGAAAGTTAGACATAATAATGATTACCAGATCGTCTTCCAGGAAGCATAGGATAACTTCCATTGCGAACACATCCCCTCGACTGGTACGGCGGACTTGGAGATCTCTCTAAGCTATTCCCCATTCTCCTCAGTCCTCTGGAAGTTTTCAAGACTCTTTTCAACCAACCATCACAGTCCTCCATTTCCCCCATCATTCCTCACATATTTAGCTCTTATAAATATTTTCAAACTTTTATCCATGCGTATGTTCAATGTGTTCATACAATACATACTTTAATACATACTTGAAATAAAGATTCAAGAGCAGTATGTTGTATTGCTTTTTAACCAACTTTTTTCTTCTATAATATATAGGTAGAAGGTAATATAATATAAGAACCTTGGCGGTAGGAAACTAGTTTCTCTCTCAGAAGGACTCAGATCATGATGTCTGTGTCTCAAGGGAGAAAGGGAAAACTCGTCTCCTCGCAACTTGGCTCTCGCTCGTCCTCGCTTGGACGTCTCTGTTCGAACCATATCGACCATGTCGGACACAGCATCACTGAATCCAATGTCATGGTGCGAGGGCAAAGTTCTTCTTCTTGGAGACGGCGAACGAGAAATTAATGACCCGCCTCGACGAGGATGAAGATATTGAGTGTCTGCATTAGAACCAATTCAATTAATCATGGGATATTTTTTAATTATTTCGTATATTTCATATTTTATCGTAGTATATCAAATCATATTGTTCATAAAATGAAACATTATATAAATATGAATAATGTAAAATCAAACCTCTTCCATCGTAAAATTCATCGTCTTGCTCATCTTCTTGGAAAGATTCGTCATGATCTAAATCCTTGTCTCTTCCGTGATCCGACGGACTTCCATCTTTCCCATCTCCCATGATATCATGGAGCTCAAGGACCTTTAAATCCATAGAAATTGCATTAGTTGATGAAACTCGAGTCAAGGCAATTCTCTCTACTTTCTGTCAGAAGCAAATCACAACAATGCACTGAATCTCACCAAATTACACTATATTATATTCTCTATTGAATTACACATCGAATAATTTGTACTTCATAAAATACAACGTTCAATCTCGCTACACTTAGTTTCACGACTAATATTTTTATAGATAACTCTTTAATTAGGCATTTTAAGTTCAATTACATTAATTCACATTATGTTTACTGACCAATATTTCATTTGGCTAAATTGCCTAACTAATATTTGATCAATCTATGGTAAATTCTAAACAACATAAATACCGTCTGTGCTAATATTTAGCATTGTATTATAAACACCGATTACAAGTATACATTCATCTATAACATTGTAATTTTTAGCAACTCTGTAATTATTTAATACCTATACAGGAACAACACATTTCATTCCTACGTGGATATTGCATGATAAAGAATAGGTCTACTTGTAGTTATTATATAAGGGACGAATACACGAGTGAACGAGCGACCATATCGTCTAAATCCATTATTTATAAATTGTCGTGAAATTGTTCATTAAAGGGCCAGCATGTGGTGTATAGTCTCAATGGGAGTAAAAAATGTTTTTTCTACATGGCTTAAGGATTTTTACTTGCGTAAATCAAATCTACTGATCAAGGAGACTCATATAAGACAAAACTATGAGATCTGATCGTCCATGAGCAAATTATTTGTTTGTTCTACACTACTATTAAATGCAGTGATTTCTTTCCCTTAATTTGGAAGACTATTTATTAGACGCGGGTTTCTAAAACGGAAAAATGATGTCATGAACTACAATGTGCGGGTCGGATTTATTGGGATTTTGGATGGATGGATGGCCAACCCCGTTCTTGTGCTGCCAACTTCGTCTCCGTGCTGAGCGTTTCTTTCGACTCCTTTTTTTGCTTCGTCCGCTTCCGCCCCGTTCGAGAAAGTCTTTGATTCCCTCTTCGGTCTCATCGGGTTCTTTGGACTCATCATGCGTATGACTCACCATCCCCATGAGGCATTGGAATAAACCGCCGGAGCTCTGCTAGTGTATTAAACCTTAGCCATATCAACACCTCTGCTCTACACATTTACTTTTATAAGTAAAATCCTTATAAATGAAATTCCCCACTTTTGAATAAAATACCGCAGCTAAATATTCATGAACCATATTAATATATTCCTATCGTCAAATATTTACTTTTCTTCTTCCTCTACCCTTCTGGTTATTTATTTACCATTTGCTTGTCTTGAGACAATAAAGATTTAAATGAAGTAATTAACTTAGGCAAACACAAAACAAGTAAATTTGAATATAAAGTAGGTATGTATATGATTAAAATAATACATAAGTACAATAAATCACAAGGGAAATGTCAAATTCTCTTACCGGCATCCCAATAGGCTGAATTTTTCCAAACCTCGTGGCTCTCCAATTCTCCACAATGAGGAGTCCCGAGTAGATTTTCCCAATGGAGATTTTCCCTTTCCCCATCGTCGTGGTCATTGGAACGAGAATGTCGATCATTTTTTTGGCCTGGAGCGGCCATACTTTGGAAATCGTAATTCGAAGCTCGCGATCTGCCGCGTCCATTTCGTCCGCTGGGCGCATTTTGATGTTCAGGTTCTCTCGAATGAGGGCAAACAGAGTCGTGGTGAAATGAACATTTAAATTTTCATCTAACGGCATGTTCATCCTAATTAGTTTTTTGTAAGCCAAACGATACGGACATTTGTTTCCAAAGCCCAAGGGCGGGTCCATGTTCCTCAGCATGTCGTACATTTCGGAGTAGTGAATGATGCCGCTGAAATGAGAGAAGAGGATTCAATTCCCATAAGCTCATCCAAACCACCCAATTACCTTCCAGACCAAATTGCAAAAGCGGATAATATTAATGGAGTACTTAATTCAAAGCCGGGGATTAATCATTCAAATCTTCCTACTTACGTCGCACTCGGGTCATATTCAGCCCAAATCCTAATGAACTCATCCAAGTGATGAGCTCCGAGAATAGACGTATCCCTCGTCAAATAATCAAAGTTGTCCATGATGACAGCCACGAACAAGTTGAGCATCTAGGAAGTCAATTAATGTAAAATCCTGTTTATTTATATTAATGTAAACAAAGCTCTTCTTCAAATATAAAAATCATTCGAGTATAATTATTTAGCCATAATTAATTAATTAAGAATAAACAATTTAATGAATCATAATTTTTAGATTTAAAACTTACAAGAAATGAACAAAAAAAGATGAAAGAGACGAAATAACCATAAGCCAAATTCGAGCCGCATTCCTTGTTCTGAATATTTCCATTTTTGTCAAGGAGCGCGAGCGGATCGCACTGTTGACCTTTGACACATGAGAGCATAATGGATGGCCACGACTCCCCCGTCGCACACCTACTCACAAAGATTCCCCAATTAATTTCCTCCACCGCGTCAAGATGATGAGCTACTTGGAAGTTGAGTACTCAAACTAATAATGAGGGATTGTGGTAAAAGCGAGTCTATTCAGATTATTCGTCTAGGAGGATTTTTCACTTCATGTTATTACTTGGCGTCCTAGAGAGACTCAAGCCAATGCAAATTACTTGGATCTCATTAAGGCTGAACAAAAGCTCACACACACACACACACATTTCATATGGTATTTGAGAGAAAGAAAGAGAAGAATTTAATAGTGAAAACTCATATTGGACGAAGCCGTGCCGCGAGAAGCCAGTCTTTTTATGCAAGAATACACGTATCGTAAATTGAATTTACACTATTCAAAAAGTAAGTATAGAATAACATTATGTTTATTATGATGAGTTAGTGGGCGACTATCAAAACCTATACAAGTTATAAAAAAACAAAGTCATGTCAGTACTCTCATCCAGTTAGTAAATATATAAAATAAGATAATAAGTAGAAATCTTTTGGTAAAAGAGGTCAGTGTTTTTTGTCTATAATGTAAAAGCGTCACTCGCCCAAAATAAGGTAAATTCAAGTCTATAATCATAATATGACAGTTCTAGGAACAAAACCACGTAGCTCTTTGTTGATTTTGATTTTAAATCTTTACAATTTTAATAACATTTACAATTTAAATTTTTTACAAAACTTAATTCAATTTTGGAATAAGTCAAGTTTATGATGTAAACCCTATGATATACAACACAAGTTTTTATAGTAATTTTAATGTACTTATTCCAAATCTGAAGTCAGTTTCCTTAGCTCGCATAAAATGACAAAGTTATTGAATTCCAAGTTAAATAATTTAAGTATAAAAATAAATAATAAGAGCCCAGCTTTTTATTTCCCTATTAATTTACTCTATTCTCTAGTTGTAATTAGATTATCTAGATAGATCATAGCTATCATAGAGAATGCGTAAACACACAAATTCAAATATAAGGTTAGTGGTTTTGGTTAATTTGATAGTGCTGATTACGAAACTGAAGTTAGTTTGCGGAGGTCTATTAAAATGACCGACATTTAAGCTAAATTGGTAGTTTAACCATATAGAAATGGAATGTAATTTCAAAAAGCCGAGCTATTTCTTTCTTACCCCTCAAGTTGTGGATAGTTAGTGGATAGACATGACCTAACCTAACCTAATGTAATATAAATGAATCAAAATAAAAATAAGCAGATCAAATTGGTCAAAAGTTAAGTATGTTCCAGAGTTCTCAGCTTTATCAAAACTTACCTAATCAAGAATAATAGAAAAAATTTATTACAAATACTAAAATCGATTGGGAAGTTTTGAGGAGAATACAGGAAATGAAAGTAAAAGTGCAGAGCTCGGCTATCATGCTTTAACTATTAAACCATAAATGTTCATAGCTCAGTCATTTTAAGAGACCTCCGCAAACTGGCTTCAGATTCGTAATCAGCACTATCAAATTGACAAAAAAACCACTCACCTAATATTTGAAGCGTGTTTGTGTATTCTTGAATTATATCCCATCATAGGTTAATGACAATCTCTTTTCTCGAGGTCATCATTTACCAAATCTAGCCTAAAATATGTAATATTAAACCAATTAATTTAAAGTAAAATATCATTAATTGTAAATGAGAAGAAAGCTATTAGGAAATTGGGATGTTTTGAGAAGAAAAAATATATATGGATAAACCCCAGATCTGAACTGCCATGCATCTCTACTCATACTTAAACTATTTAAATTTAAATGGCCATAATTCTGTTATTTTATGCGAGTGACGCAATCTGACTTTGAATAGCAATTAGCAAACTCGAATTGTATAAAAACACTCACATTGTATTTTATTTCAGTGGTCCCTATATTCTTAACTTGAATCTTAAATTTACCTTCGATTTTTTAATGTAAAAATGAATGAAATGAAACTAATAAAATGAAACTAATTGTAAGAAAAAGAAAAGTAGAAAAACTCGTTAAATGTGCTGCTTTTGAGAATATAAAGATTTTTCAAAAAATTTCATTAATTTCGTTAGAAACGAGGTTTCAAATATTTAGAAAAAAGTTACGTGGTTTCTTTATTAGAACAGTCATATCAAGTACATGTGTGCTTTAGTAGGGAAAAGGGATGATGGGCAAAACAAAAAATCCGGCCTTTCATGTTAGGATCAGGGTTGAGAAGAAAGAACAGCTTTGTAATTTGGTCATTAAAAAGCTTATATGTAAAACTCTCGGAGAAATACAAGGGAGACTCACGTCGGTGGTAGGGTACATTGAATGAGAGGTTGAGCGTTGAAACATGAAATAAAGAGTTATTTAGATTTGTATTATAAATGTTGATGCATAAACTAATTTACATTAAAAAAAAATTTACATTTCATATCAAATACATTGGTAAATAGGCACTTGTATAAAGAGACTATCGTATTTTATTGATAAGTGATAAGAACAGTAGAAAATATACAACTTAGAGCAATGTGCAAATTTCTGGCGTTTGTCATATGAACTAATGTTACAAGAGCATGGGAGTTTTGGCCCACATTTGGTCGTAAAACTGTCTCAGGTTTTCATGAATCATTTCATATCCACCTCATTTCTTGTAAGAGCGAACTTTGTAAGGTTAGAATCCAAATGTTACTTGTTCTTTTCCTTTTCCCTTAGGTCAATTGTCTCAATTTCCTCGTTGCAATCATTACATTAAATAGGTACTAACTTCCTTTTTTATTGGATCGAATCACAGCAAAACCTCCCAAATTTTTATCCTTTACGCCGTTCATAGTTTTTTCTTACATTTCTTACTAAAAATTTTTGAATTGGTTCGAATAGGAATATGGGTTTGTAGAAAATGGAAATATCTTGAAGATTTTTAACAATTTCAAATATCCAAATCGACTACAAGAAAGATGGGCTCAAGAATTAGGTGAGTGCGTAATTAGATAATTCAATTGCGCACATTTCTAATTAATCATTTAATACACTTTGATATTATTCACTAATTAACGTTTAAGATTAATCATCTAGGAATGATGACTAATGATTAATTAAAGCTAATAATGCGAATTGGGAAATTAAATATTTGACATTTCATTTTAGATGCAAGAAGACCGTGAAGAAATTATTCGAATGTTTCTTGATTATTGAACCACCTTGGAGTTCGAGTCATTCCACTGGGAATTGGAAAGGATCTTTGACGAGAAGTCCGAGTGATTCAAATGAACAAAACCCCATTGTCCGCTCCGTCTTCCCGTCCTCGTACAATGACCAAGAGATTATCAAGACTGCGGCTCAATTGTCCTTTCCGTGTCGAACACAAAGGTATGAAATTAGACTTTTAAAGTATAATTTGTCAAGCCATACAGTTTTTTGCCATGAGGTCATCCATTTGAACCATCTGTTGTGTTTTACAGTGATAATGTTGAGGTTTTCACATTCGTCTTAACCAGCGCAGAATCTAAATGGACTTTTGGGTATTGTCGTCATCCTCCAGGAGCCAATTTTTGCACTGTCTTCCTCTCATTTCTTCCATGGCAAGAAATTTTCTACAGAACGCTGAATTTCTGTGCAGAAATGGACGGAACTCTTCTGCCCAAATTCCTAGAGACAATGCACGGGACACCTGTTCCAGACCCTGGGATTTGTCTCTATATTCCGACACATTCAAAGCCTTTCATATGTCCATGTCCTTCGGATCTTTCATTGCCTTCAATTCCTGAAAATGTACCTAATTAATTTTCATTAATTAGTTTTTTTAAAACATGAAATTCATAAGATTGGAGATTAAAGGGATTGAGCTTCTTTGACTGGTTTAGAATATATTTGATATTATTTTTACTTTCAGCGCAACGTGAGCGAATTTTATAACGCCTTGAGTACAGAATCAATGATCACCCTTTTCGCGGCCCTTCTTTCTGAACGAAGAATTGTCGTGACCTCCAAGAAACTCTCTCGATTATCTTCCATTGTCGTGGCTTCGAATCTTTTCCTCTTCCCCATGGCCTGGCAACACATCTTCATTCCGGTCCTTCCAACCCAACTTCAAGATTACCTCTCGGCACCAATGCCTTTCCTCATTGGAGTCCCGCTGCCTGTCTGGGACAGAATTCCTTCGGAGGCACTTGGCCAATTAGTTCGAGTGGATGCTGATTCAGACACGGTTTCTACTCAGTTCCCTGAAGATCTCTCTTCGATTCCTGATGACGTGATTCATTTGCTCCGAAAGAATTTAATCGGAGAAAGAGTCCTTGGCGAAGGGCTGGCCAGAGCTTTTCTCAGAGCTTTGGCTCAAATCATGGGGCATTATCAAGACGCATTTAGAGATGATGGAAATAACTTTGATGAAGAATTGTATGTTTTTAAGAAACCTTACAATTAATTTTTAATTAAATTGTGTTTTCTAGTTTAATTAATTAAATTTATTGTAGGTTCACCCAGTTTGCCCATCCATCCCACCGAAACTTTATTACTACAAAGCTTCTCAAATTGCAAATCTTTCAACAATTTATAGAAGAAAGATTAGAAAAAGCTCGGAATGGATTGAGTGAGTCGGACGAATTTGAGTTGGAATCTCTTGCTTGGAGATCTTCGAGAGCAAATGGAAAAAATGGTCTTTCAAGCTTTAAAAGTATTGCAGGGAGTCAGAACAAGTAAGATTTTGTAGTGAATGCTATTATCCATACTTGGTCATTCCATTAAAAACTTTCAGTTCAATAACATCGAAATAAATAGAAAAAATGTTTTTAGGGCGATTAAGAAAGCAGGAAAAGCTGTGATAAATAGTGTACGAAAAGAAAGTGGAAATTTAATAGAATCTGTCAAACAGAATTCCGCATTGAAATCTGCTTATCGATCGGTATAAATAACATTACATAAAATAAAACAAAGCAAAAAATCATTTGAGTGAAATATATTTTATATATAATATCTACATATGTATCAAACAATATGATTGTTAATTTAATTACAATTGTCAATAAATTAATTGATTACCTAACCCAATTAAATGTTTTTTAGGTTAAAGAGGGGGGTAAGAATGTTAAGCACAAAGGACAAATGGCCGTGTCAGACATTCGATCAAAGTTCCATGTGGGACATCACGGGAACGGGAACGCCATCACAAGCGGAAACGAATTGACAATCGGCCACACACAAATGACCAAAACTTACAAAAGATCTGACAGTACGAAGACCTCCCCAAGTAGTTTACACTCTGTGCATTTTGTCGGCTCCTCCACGTCACTCCAAGTTCCTCCCACCTCCACCATGGCCAAAGAAGGCATGAGGAGTTCAGACGCGAATCTCATCCATCTCATGTCCTCGTCTGCCTCTGCATCCAATTTGCCAGTTTCTTCCGCAGAAGCCCACGGTGGCCCTCCGATTCGCCCGCCCAGACTCAGCAAATCAGAAGAGAACTTGATTGATCTCGATACGCCTGACAGCGGTCAGATCGATGGACTTCTTGGGTTCACCATGGAAAATCCGCTCTATGAACTCGCCAAGACTGAGGATCAAGTCTTTGAGGAGCCCATCAAGACTGATGCTGAACTTCTAGAAGAATACGGACTCCACGACTACATTTCCCAACTCAATATTCGTCGGGTGAGCAAAGGAAATTTGAGGAAGAACAACTTTGTTCCGCTTCCTGGTCCTAGTAAAAGACAAAGTGGGATGAATTGGACTACTTTCGAATAATTCATCTTAATGCTGGTTACTAATATCTTTAAATTTAATGTACTCTGTTGGAATGTTGGAGTCTAAATTAACAAGTATTATGCATTGTTTAATATTTAGGCACGTTAAAATAATAAACAGGGTATCCAATTATTAGCGCACTAGAAATAGGTATTACCTAAAGGGTAAATAAATTAATGTTGACGATTTTTACATCATTATTCAATTATTTGTTCACACAGTAGAACTGTTGAGATAAATGGCTAAATGACTAATCAACGACACGAGAACTATTTTGTTCACAAATGTGAGACTTTAGTCTAACTTGTAGCGGTCACCAAGTTACATGCTTCGATTTACTTGAAACTTTATAAATAAATTTTATGGGGATGTTTGAGAATAACTGAGGTAGTGGTTATTTTCGAAAACTCCCCTCTTATTTTTAAAAAATTGATTTTGAAACTGCATTGGGTTTAACTTCAAGTACTGAGGGCATGTCCTGAAACAAAGCCGTATTGGACTGATGGTGCAAACCTCTCACAAATGAATTTTGGTCGAGAGGTTCGGTTCTCGGTGAGCGAGTTCGATTCTCCTCCATTGTTCTTTTCTTTTTAATTTTTTTCACCCTTTTACTTTTAAATATGAAATTAAACTAATTAACTTGCTTTAATTAGTAAAATAATATAAACATTTTAATTAAATGAACATTTCTTAATTTTATTAGAAATTGACTTTTAATT